>JAAFCE010006156.1:1605609-1699458 GCA_013389805.1 Trigoniulus corallinus | reverse complement strand
TGCAAGTGGCTGAGATGTGAATGCTGCACTACATGTGTGGGATGTCAAGATCCAACAGAATTAAAAACGATTACATTAGAGGTAGCTTGGGGATGGGAGATATTGTGGAAAAGATGAGAGAGAATAGGTTGAGGTGGTATGGGCATGTGATGAGGAGGAGAGAGGAGGAGCTTACTAGGTCCATTGTGGGAACTGCAGGTAATTTGGGGGCACCAGAGGTAGTGGAAGACCAAAACGGACGTGGGAACAGGTTGCACCCACATCCGGTGGGGGACTTGGTTGGGGATAGGCAGGAGTGGAGGATTAGAACCCACAGACCTGACCATGCCTCAGGTGGAAAAAGGGTGAGATGATGATGAATGCACATTTATTCAATTTTATTTTCTAGTTATAAACATAATAGAGAGATAAATTTTTTGAATATTTGCAAACGACCAATTTTTAAGAAAAGTCGATTTTTGTACACTTCTTGAGTTGGTGCTAAACATTTGTCAACCACTGTAATTCCACCCAAAAGTGCTGTTGGCAGCAACAAGTGCTGAAGATAATTCTCTTACTTCCCCTGTTATTACCTTCCAATACTTCTCACATCCTATTAAAATGTCCATGCCTCCTGAGCCCTAGTAGTCCCAAGCTTCAGCCATTTGGAAGCCCTGCTGCTGGCAGAACTGCACTATTTATTCTGATGAGAAATGACACTGGAACAAATAGTTGGCACTTTCCCTTTCTCCAGAAATTGGCAGTTTCAGCTTCTGGGACAACTTCAGGGATATTGGCTCCCTATGTCACACAAACATCTGCACAAAACTGAAGAAGTTGGCTCCTTCAGCTATACTAGTAAAGTCTGTAGTAGCCCTGACCTCTCCAGAGAAGAGGTCAAAGCTACTTTCAGGGAGATTTTCATCTCGATGGCTGTATCTTCTTTATGGCTTGGTTGTTTGTTTGTTTGTTTGTTGGTGTTTTAGGGCCCTTCAACTATTAGGTCATTAGAGCCCCATCCACTGTGTAGTTCTGATGCAGGGACTGCACAGACACTGCACTAATGCAATGACTTTTGGATACTAGTGGTACCCAGTTTTCCCAACTGGCCACCCATGTCAGTAGTAACTGTGGTTGTGTTGCTTAACTTCAGTGATCAGACGAGAACTGGTGTGTCCAATGCAACCTGCCACTCCCTTTATGGCTTGGGTCACAATTGGGTCCACCAGTTATCTTTGGGCAGAGGGGGGTGCAATGCTTGCCACTGCATATCAAACAGGAATCCCCTTCACCTTGTATACATTGACCATATGATTACCACACAGGCATTTGATGTATCTTCCTGACCTCAGTAGCTTCTTCTTCTTTGTCTCCAAAGAGAGGTCAGCATCACAGTTAGAAGCCCAATGGCAGTGGAGATCTCTCCCCTGACACCAGCAAAGCTGCTGAAAGAGGGTCCTCCCCTTCACACTGGCTCTATTTGTAGCATTACCACCTTTGGAGGTGTAGTTCATAGTGGTAATCTTCAAACACCTCTCTTGGCTCTCCACTTCTTTCCTCAAAAATGCCACTAAAGATTCCAAGTCAAGCTCTTCACTGATTCTGCAAAAGGCTAACAGCAGGTCTTTAGGCAGAATATTAGCTATGATGAATCACAATAGGTGGCCATAGGTGGGATCGTGGACTCCCAGGGTAGTTAGGGCATATATCTGCACTTCCAATCCATCATAGAGGGGATGTAAAAGACTGAGGTCACTCCTTTGAGTGGTTTCAGGCTTAACAATCACTGCATGTGTGCATTGATGAGTGTCCTGCCTCACAAAACATTTTTGCTGAATGATGACACCTATGTCATAGTTATTTGCATTTCAGGCTAACCCTTTAATACAGCTGGCAGCAGAAGACTTTAATGAGGCCCTAATATAAGTAAATTTTTCTACCTCTTAGAGTCTAGGGTTGTTGTGGATGGCTGCCTTAAACTGGTCCCAGAATCCTGACCAGTTACACAAGTCACCAGCAAACGGTTTCAGCTCCAACCTTGGGAGCTTGATGTTTGTCCTCTGTGGTACTTCCCTCTCTGTCCATGCTGACAAGTTAAGACTAACCACTTCTTGTCCCACAGGTGCATTTTCCTTAAATTGTCTAATAAGTTGTTCAACTTTTACCTTGGTAGAAAAGATTTGATCCTGATAATGCATTACAGCTTCAAATTCCGTATCCACCTCCTCTTCCTCCATAAACTGGTCCAAGGCAATATCTAGTTCCTGAATGTGATCCTCCTCCTTCATCAGGAGAGTAATCTTCTCTTCTAGCAGGTTGGCCAAACTTTCATCAACACTTGAACTACCAACTGCTAGATCTTTGACTTCCTTGGTCAAGTTAGTGACTGAGGCCCTTAAAGAACTCCATTTTTGGCAGATAGATTCCATATTTTCACGATAACTGTCCAGCATTCCTGGGTTTTGGCACAAAAATGTTCCAAATGCTTCTTCAAATGACTTGAGTGGGATCGAGTCCCATAAGCTGAAAAAATTAATTGTCCGTTCTGCAAGCACCAACAAAATCACACACCACAAAACTAACCAGCTGCCAACATCAGGAATGCATATAAACGAGAAGATGTATACCAACTGATCAAATTTGGCCCAGACTGGTGAATAAAAGCAACGTTTTTATGCATTTTAATACAAATCTTTATTATCGCCCTCAAAATAGGCTCCTTTTGAGCTAATACAAGCATCCCAACGGTTAATCCAATTTTCCATACACTCGGCCAGGATGACAGTTAGTCCCTTCAGCAATTTTTTTATGGCCTCAATCGACTCATGGCGCGTTCCCCAGAGCGGATATTTGAGTTTTCAAAATAGGAAAATGTCACAGGAAGCAAAATCTGGCGAATATGGTGGTTGAGCTGGGATTTTAAGATGATTGACTGTTCATTCATCATCATCATCATCATCATCTCACCCTCCTCCCGCCTGAGGCAGGGTCGGGTCTGTGGGTTCTAATCCTCCACTCACGCCTATCTTCCACCAGATCCCTATCCATCCCACATGCCTCCATGTCCCTTTGTACCACCTGCTCCCACATCCGTTTTGGTCTCCCTCTACCTTTGTTGCCCCCCACTGCCTGCATTCCTACAATGGACCTAATAAGCTCCTCCTCTTCCCTCCTCATCACATGCCCTTACCACCTCAGCCGGTTCCCTCTCATCCTTTCTGCAATGTCTCCCACCCCCAAGCTACCACTAACATACTCATTTCTGATTTGGTCAGATCGTGAAACCCCACTCATGTTGCACAGCATTCGCATCTTGGCCACTTGCATTTGCCTTTCATGGTTCTTCATAACTGCCCAACACTCTGAACCATACAACATACCGGGCCTAACGACAGTTTTGTAAACTTTACCCTTCAACTTCATTGGGACTCGGCAATCACAAAGGATCCCACTTGCCTGTCTCCACTTCAGCCATCCTGCATTAATCCTATGGGTAAAATCAGAATCTATTTCCCCATTGCTATGGAAAACTGACCCTAAATAATGGAACTGTTGAACAATAGGAATCCTCTCAGCCTCACAACGAATCTCACCCCCTTGCCCCTGGCCACTAAAATTGAAAGCTAGGTACTGTCTTCTTCATGTTCACGTTAAGACCCCCTCTCTCCACAGCTGTCTAAATGTCTTCTAGGCCCTTTTTGTCCATCCTCTTTGGACTCCTCAAGCTTTCCTACATCATCAGCAAATACTAAGCTCTGTGGGGCCCATTCCCCTATTCCTGTCAGTAGCTCATCCATTACTAGAGTGAATAGATATGGGCTAAGTGCTGATCCTTGGTGTACACCCACCTGTTCATTGAGGCCTGCAGTGTTACCCCATGCTGTCCTCACCCTAGCAATGGAACCATCATACATTTCCTGCACTATCCTAATAAGGCCATCATCAACCCCTTTCTTCCTTAAACGCTCCACAGTACCTGTCTAGGGACACTTATCATAGGCCTTCTCCAGGTCAACAAATGCCACATAGAGGTCTGGCGTAGAATAAAGGTTGGTTCCATTGTGGACCCACCATGCATGAACCCAAATTGGTTTCCTCAGACACTAGTTTGATCTCTGAGGTGACATTCTATGACACGCTCCCACAGCTTCATAGAATGGCTCATGAGCTTTATGCCCCTATAGCAGTGGTCGGCAAACTCCTCAGTCCAAAGAGCCAAATATCAACAATACAATGATTGAAATTTCTTGTGAGAGCCAAATTTCTTAAACTTAAACTATCTAAGTAGTAACACCATTATTAACTAAATAATGATCTCATTTATTGATAAAAATTAAATTTTTGGAAATGGCTGGTTAGAAAAATACAGGTAACTTTGTGCTTCAAGAAGATACTTTTGCCACCAACGTGTGATTTGTGGACTCATCAAGCACTGACCACTTTACACAATGAGACTGCTGACTGAATGACTCACTCAACTCGTGCATAAGGCCCTTCGTCCACTGACACAGCACATCTGCCACTCAACTGAAAAATAAATTTTAGTTCCTTTTCAGTTGGATGCTAGTCTGACTCATGTTAATGATATGCAAAGCAATATAAAGGCAACTAGTTGGAAACGAGTTGCGTTGCAACTGAGCATGTCAGTTGCATTGCAACTGTCAAGTAATTCGCACCATTCGCACAATGCTCTCTTCATCTGAACTACTCGGCATCATAAGGGCAACTATTGCCAAAGTTGCATCTGTGGATGAAAGTGACGTTGCAATTAACTTTAGTTGCATTGCATTTCAGTTGAGTTGCAGTTGCATTGTGGTAGTGGATGAAGGGCCTTAGTCAACTGTGCCTTCCAAGCGCCACATACCACCTATGCCACATCTTCTGTCACTTGAACGATACTGCTGTGCATGACTGTGCACCAACACAGTCATTTGTGGAAGAGCCCCATTCAAGGGGCCAAAGAGCCACAGTTTGCCTACCCCTGCCCTATAGTTTCCACAGTCTTGGGCATCACCTTTTCCCTTCAACCATGGAACTATCCAACTCTCCCACCAAGCAGCTGGCATCTTGTCACCATTTGCTAATTTATTGAAAAACTTCCCTAGCCATGAAATTCCAGTGGTCCCTAAGGTGTGCCAAACATCCACAGGGATCCTATCTGGGCCTACTGCTTTGTGACCTTTCATCTTTTGGAGGGCTCTGGCTATTTCATCTTCCCTCACTCTGTCCACTGCCATTTGTTGTGGAGAGCATGGACTGCTGCCTGTGCCCCTTGCAGATGTGGCAGCATTTAAAAGGCTGTGATGGTATCCCTCCCACCTTTTGATTACCTCTGCTGGTTGGAACAGCACCCTCACATTTGGTTCCTTGACTGTTAGGGCCCTGGTAACATCCTTGCTAGTGCTATCCCTGTTCTTAGCTAGCTTAAAAACTTCTTTCTCTCCCTCTCTTGTCACCAACTTTTCATATAGAGCCTCATACTTCTGGTACTTGGCCAGGGCAATGGTCCTCCTGGCGGTTTTCCTTGCCTTAGCATAGTCTGTCTTGGAAACTTGGTCTCCTATTTCCCTCCACCTATGGAAAGCCTCCTTCTTCAATTTTGGCAGCCTCCACCTCCTCATTCCACCACCATGTTTGCCTACCCTGAGAGGTACCTCCTACTCTATCCATGCCAAACAGTGCCTCCCCACATTGCCTAATTTCTCTAGCCACATGGCATTGGCTGACACATCCCAATCCCAGTCGACCTTGCTGAGGGCCTCTTGCCTGAATTCATCTGCCTTGGAGGGCAACTTCCAAAACCTAATCACTGATTCTCCCTTCCATGTATGCTTCCAAACTGTCCTCTTCATTAGGAATTCTATCATGAGTAGTTATGGCCACTCTCATTCTGAAAATCCTCCCTCGGTAGTGCCCAGTAATCTTGCATCTCAGCCCTGTGCTGTTCCCTGGCCATGAAAAAGTCTATTTGTGACCTCCCTTGTGGTGACTGGAAAGTGATTAGGTGCTTTTCCCTCTTCTTGAACCATGTATTGGCTAACACAAAGCCATGTGCTCTTGCTGTCTGAAGTACCTTCTGTCCCTCTGTCCATGTACCGCCTCATATCCCAAACCATCCATCTCCACATCGGCATTAAAGTCGCCCCCAATAATTAAGCGCTCATTTCCCTTGCCCTGTCTAATTGTGTTGTTGACTGACTGTACTACTTCATCAAAGTGAGCCCAAAAATCTGCTTTTGCTGTGTCCCCCAGGCCTGCTTCAGGGGCATAGGCACTTATGAGGTGAAGCCCTATGCCCTGCCAAACTACTGTGACTAACATTATCCTACTGCTAATTCTATTGACTGATGTGATCCCTGCAGAAATTCACTACTTAACACAATGCCCACCCCATTTCACCCCTCCTCACTACCTGTTTATATGCGTTTGTACCCCTATCCCAGCATCTGTGATCTATTGCCCTTCCACTTGGTCTCCTGGAGGAATGCTATGCTAATGCATCTGTGCTTGAGGGTGTCCTCTAGTTCCCCAGTTTTCCCTGTAAGGGTCCCTACATTCCAAGACCCTACTCTGAGCCTTACTCCTGTATTTCTTGTGACATCTCTGACTGGGGGCACCCCAGTCAGATGTCCAGAACCCTGTGGGGGGTGCCGTCCTACCCTACAGGAGACACTCATTAGGCGTCATGACATTGCCAAGTGAGTGGAGGTCCCAGACTCACCTGGCATTATAACACAGAACACAACACAGAGCCAAATAACCTCTAGCACATTAGTGCACCAAGGAGCTTAAAGCAAACATAATATGCATTCATAATCCAGAATATTTCCTACTATCCTATACTATACAAACTAAATACTAATATCCTGCATTCATGTAATGAACCTAATGATCTCCTTCTTCCCTCTTCTCCTCATTCTACTGTGCTTCATTTTTTCCACATTATCCCTCACTCACAAGCTACTCCTAATATACTCGTTTCTAATTCTATCAGCTCTTGACACTCCACTCATATACTTTAAAATTCACATCTCAGCTGCTAGAATTCTATTGACATGGCTCTATTGACATGCTTTATTTTTAAAATTAAAATAAATTTTAAATCACAATAATTTTATTCACTTTCTTATTATATAGCATATTAATAGCATACTAATAAATGACATGATGTTTATTTTTTCAAAGACTTTTTTATTGTGCTGTTTATTGGAGGGCTCTGTTTATTAGAACATGCTGTTTATATTTCAGCATCTTTAATAAGGCACCCCCACAGACAATCCAGCCAATATTCCTGTGGATTCTAGAGGCCTTGAAGTGGCATATTGCATTGGACACAGCAGTTCTTGTCTGATCACTGAAGTTAGGCAGCTTGACCCCAGCTAGTAATGACATGGGTGACTGCTTGGGAAAACTGGGTACTGCTAATACCCGAAACCGTCACATTACTGCAGTGCTTGTGCAGTCCTTGTATCAGAACTATGCTGTGATGGAGCTCTAATTACCTTTGTAGTTGAAGGGCCCTATAACTCCAACAAACAACAACAAACCAGACGCCTGGTTAGGATGACCCCAGTCAGAACATGTGCAGTGGACCCACAGACCCGACCCTGGCACAGACGGGATAAGGGTATTGTGATATTGATGATTAATTCAGTACCTTTAATAAACAGTGTGCTGTTTATTAGAGGGCACTGTTTATTATTTTTTTCACCTGGAAGGTGCGCTGGTTATTGGAGGGCGCTGTTAATTTGAATAAATAGAGTATGTTATCCTACTGTCGATCCTACTCGACTCAAACTTTTCGAATATTCAAATATTTTGAATTTTATTATTTGATATTTCAATAGTCGATGAAGTCGAATATTTCGAAACTCTAGAGTGGTGTCAGCATGTCCACCACCTTAACAGTTATGAGTAAAATATATTCATTTCATCATCATACCCTTACCCCCAACTGTGGCAGATGTAGGTCTACAGGTTCTTGCCCTCCACTACCATCTAACCAAATCACCATACAACCCACACACTACCATATCGTTATGAACAACCTGCCCCCATGTCTGCTTTGGTCCCCCCCTGTCCTGAGTGCCTTCAACCACCTGCATTCCTGAAATAGATCTAGTGAGCCTCTTCTCCCTTCTTCTCATTATGTGTTCATACTACCTCAACCTACTGTTTCTCCTTTCTTCCACAATGTCCTTCACACCAACATACAAAGCTACTCCTAATATACTCGTTTCTAACTATCAGCTCTTGACACCCAGCTCATATACTGCAGCATTGGCATCGTGGCTACTTGCATTCTATTGACTCAGCTCTTCCTTATTGCCCAACACTCTGATCCAAATAACATTGTGAGCCCCACCATTGCCCTGTAAAACTTCCCTTTCAACTTGATTTTCCTAAGAATATACAGTAAGTCCTCAACTTATGTGACTTTGGACTTACACGATTTTTTTAAACAAAAAAATTTTTAGGCAAGGCACACACTGCATAGCAGTGGTTTCCAACCTGGGAGGCGTCACTTCCAGGGGAGGCACGGAATACTGTCAGGGGAGGGGCCAGTGGAGAGTATGAATCATTGTGCTGCAAAGCAATGCAAGTCCTTCTACCATTTGTAACGTATTATTCATTTGCAACGGGCTTTTAGGCATGGGCTGCAATGAAAACCAAAAACAGTGATACCTCGACTTATGTGATGAGCCTTGGTGACATCTTCAGCAAACTCCAAGCCCATGCACTTTCCAGGGGACACACTCCCCTCTCCCACTGCAACTTTTGTTCCAATCCTTTGATATCCTATTCAGACACAGCCTCAGAACACAGATTCTTACATGCAGAGGTCAAAGTCCTTCTTGTAACACCCTGCCAGGCCATATCTATAATTGTGAGACTCACATCAAAGCAGTGGCAGAACATGTGCTTGGTGAAGAATTTCTTGAAATTAGAGTTCATCTGCTGGTTCATAGGCTGCATTATCCAGGATGAGAAGGGCTTGCAGGGGTAGATAATTTTCTTGGAGATTCCCTGCCAAAGTTTCTATTTTGGTTGTATAATGCAATGTTGGAACAAGTGAGGTAGGCCATCATCCCACACAGACAACCCAACAAATATTCCTGTGGGTTCCAGATGCCTGGCTGGAGTGCCCCCAGTCCAGAGCATGTTCAGGGGGATCCACAGACCCAACCATGCTGCAGGTGAGATGAGGGCATGATGATGTAGACTAAAAGTTACACTTGTGGGCATCATATTAGATTCATTACAGTATTTCCAATTTAAATAATGATGTACACATGCATAATTTAAAAAAAAAACCTAAAAGAATTATTGTTTTTTGGATAAAATGTGATTTTTTTTGCAGTGTCATTTTGAGCATAAATTATCAATAAAAAGGTCCCCCTCCCCACTGTTTGAAAGGTTTGACAGTGGCATGCCTCTACCATCCGAAACCCAGGCTGTAATCTAGCAACAGAGGCAACCATTGTTTATTTGATTAGTTTAACAAAAACTTCAATATATGTTGTATATCCAGTACTTTGTTAGGTGAGAAGGAAAATAATTTCGTGTTAACTGAATTTTGTTTCTTGTTAAAAGAAAAAAAATGTATGGAATTACAGAGTATTGTGTCCGGACCACAGTGTTGTTTCGTGTTAACCATTATTTCATGTTAAGCGTTTTCGTATTAAACGGATTTCGCTATATGTATGCAGATTGTTACATGTGGTATGCCCAATAAATATGTGCAATAAATAATATATTCTATCTTTCATCTATCGTTTAAAACTAAAATATTTTTGGTCAAAAATGCTAAATTTAATGCTTTCCTTGACTTACAGGATTTTTCAACTTATGCAAAAGCCTTCAGAACCAATTAATCGTGAAAGTTGAGGACTTACTGTATTACACACTTCAGTATCATGAGTCGAGGTCCAATCTTCCTCCTGACACAGGAGGGAAATGGTCTTGCCACCCCTGTTGTATTCTTTGAATCTCCTAGCACACAGGACTCCACTTCCTGTCTCCACTTCAACCATCCCCCATTGATACTATGGGTCAGATCCAAGTCTATCTCCTGATTGTTTTGGAACGTTGTTCCTAAGTACTTTACCTTTAGCCAGTGGTTTCGAACCTTTATGCTACTGTGCCTCCCTAAAAAAATTTTTTTCCTCCATGCCTCCCTGTCTTTTAATAGATGATGTGTGTATCATTGAACATGCATCTTTACGGCATTTTTTATATCAAATTACTAATTGACCTACATCTAATGCATTAAAATCTAATGTGAGGGTGGGTATTGTTTATTGGCACAAAGTTTATCAAACATTTGGGTAATGTGGAGAGTGAGACACATAACTCTTTTTCGACTATTAAAATGGTTCAATACAGTGATACCTCAACTTACAAGTTACCTAACTTACGAGTTATTCGAGATACGAGCTGTCACTTGGTCAATTTCTTGATTTGAGATGTGAGCTAAAATACGAGTTATGCGTCAGCTTCACATACCACCAATAATTAGCAATCTCCAAGAAAGTTATCTACCCCTGCAAGCCCTTCTCATCCTGGATAATGCTACTGCTCGATAATGTTGGAAAATGGAGCCTATGAACCAGCAGATGAACTCTAACTTCAAGAAATTATTCACCAAGCACATGTTCTGCCACTGCTTTGATGTGAGTCTCACAATTATAGATATGGCCTGGCAGGGTGTTACAAGAAGGACTTTGACCTCTGCATGTAAGAATCTGTGTTCTGAAGCTGAGTCTGAATAGGATATCAAAGGATTGGAACAATAGTTACAGTGGGAGAGGGGAGTGTGTCCCCTGAAATGTGCATGGGCTTGGAGGTTGCTGAAGATGTCACCAAGGCTCATCACATAAGTCAAGGTATCACTGTTTTTGGTTTTCATTGCAGCCCATGCCAAAAAGCCCGTTTCAAATGAATAATACGTTACAAATGGTAGAACGACTTGCATTGCTTTGCAGTACAATGATTCATTCATACTCTCCACTGGCACATCCCCTGACAGTTCCGTGCGTCACCAGTTGACCCCTCGAGAGCACGTCACCACTATTTTCCAAATTATTACAAAATTGCGCATTCAATTAAATATTACATTAGAAAGTCACACACTTCCGATTTTACCCAATTGCTTTTGGCATTCAGTATCGTTTTCCCATCGTTTGATGATTGTCTTAATGCCAGCAGATTTGTTTCTCCTTGTCCTTAGGGCTTATTGTCAGTGAAGGGGCTTATATTAAGTACATTTTGAAAAATAATGGTAGGGCTTATTTTAAGGGTAGGTCTTATTTTTGGGGAAACATGGTAATAATCAGTTGTTCTTGCCAGTGGCATAACTTCAGTTGTGGAGCCTGGGGCAAGATTCATTTGAATTCCTCTCTCCACTGTTACTTGTCCTGAACCAACACGGTACATGTATGCAGGCACCTTTTATTTGTCACAAAGTGAGATGACCAGATTTTTCAGAGGGCAAAGTGGAACAGGGGCTTTTGGTTGATTGATTGTGAGTTTTAGGGCCCATTAACTACAACGGTCGTTAGAGCCCAGAAAGACAATCATCATGGTGGGGTTGTAAATGGCCATCCCACCATGATTGCAATAAATAATGGCAAAAGCCCACTAAGAGTAATAAGAATAAAAAGGCAATTGCCAAATAAATATGGAAAATAAGTACAGGCAACAGCCAAAACAGACATTAAAAATAAAAGCAAAAGCCAAAACAGACATAACAATAAAAGCAGCAAAAGCCAAAAGAGGCATAACAGTAAAAGCAGTGAAGGCCAAAACAGACACAGAAATAAAAGGCAAAAGGCAAAGCGATATGTATAAACAATATGTATAAATCAAATTTTGTGAAAGAGGCCAGCATCTTTCACAAATACAAGTGGGCTCTCAACCCCCTGAGGGTTATCCCCAAGTGAGGTGGAAAGCTCTGGACTGACTCCCAGTCAGCATCAAAGTTCACAGTATCTCTCACAGTGACTAAAGATGTGTGACACGTTGAGAGGCTCCCAACAGCAGTCACACCATGGTTGATCCTCACCCCATGGAATGTAGGAGTGAGTGAGGAACATGTGACCGATCTGAAGCTGAGCAAGCACAACCTTCTCCCTCCGCAACTGGCGGCATGACGACACCCAGTGCACTGGAGTGTCCTTCAGTATGCAGAGTTTGTTGGTGGTCCCCACAAACCACTGGGACCCCCATTGGTCATGGACAGCCTGCCGCACCATCGAGAGAGCATTGGAGGATGGGACAGCAGTCCTGGGTACCTCTTGCAAGTGGGTTACCTGATGGGCGTGGGCATCCGCCCTCTCATTGCCCATGATGCCAACATGCCCTAGGACCCACATAAACAACACTGTCTTGCCTTGCTTAGAAATCACAAACAGCAATCTGTGCACACCCTGGCGGATGGCATGTCTGCCATATAGGGTGTGCAACAGCTGAAGGGAAGATAGGGAGTCAGTCACAACAACAAAGTGTCTGTCGTTCAATAATTGGATGAGTTCCAGTGCCCTGTGCAGAGCTGTGAGCTCTGCAATTAAGACACTGGCGACGCCTATGAGATGACCCATTGTAAACACTGATCAACCCACTGAGGAGCCAACCTTCGACCCATCAATGTAAATAAAAACATGGCCCTGATAGGTAAGAGAGAGGCGTCCAAACTCTTGCTGGTACACTGACCTATCGGTACTGGTTTTGGGGATGGCTGTGAGCACAAAATTAAAGCTTGGCTCTGGTACTGTACAGGTAGAGTCACACCCAGGCCAGCAAGACCATCTATCCACTGCATACTAAATGGAGGAGGAACCCCTGGGTGGCGTTCGAATGGCTGTTGCACACTGTGACTAAAAATGGCTGGGTGCATAGGGTGCTGCGTAGGATTAATACAAAAACTGACATTTTATTAAAAAACCGGTTTTCCGGTTTTAGAGTCTTCGTTAACAAATGGGTGTTGAAAACCGGTTTCCAAAACTGACAAACCCTAGTGCTGCAGCTGACCCTTCAGCCACAAAACGTATGCAGCCATGAAATACTGCCACCACACAGTCAGCGGAGGCTCACCAGTCTCAGCATAGAGGCTGAGCACTGGACTCGTGCATAGGGCCCCAATGGACAACCAGATGCCAGCATGATGTACACTGTCCAGCTTCCTGAGGGTAGCCAGAGCGGCCAGGCCATACACGCTGCAGCCATAATCGAGACATGATCGAACGAGTGATCTATAAAGCTGAAGCATCACTGTTCGATCTGCCCCAAAACCAGTTCCCTGCAGGCACCACAGAATATTAACGGAGCAAAAGCACTTAGCCTTCAGCTCCTTCAAGTGCAGGACCCATGTCAGATGGCTGTCTAAACAGAGACCAAGAAACTGGGCTGCCTCTACAACTGGGAGGAGGCGACCATTCAGGGTAAGTTGAGGATCAGTGTGGAGCCCTCGCATATGACAGATGTGCATGACCATTGTTTTCTTGGTGGAGAACTTATAGCCTTGTGAGGTGGCAAACTCGTTGGCACTATTGAGTGCCAGTGGCAGCTGACGCTCAATGCTGTGCATTGTGGCAGCCCAGTACCTGATAGAAAAGTCAAGAGGCTCCCCTGTGGGACACCATTCTCCTGCAGGAAGGCTGGGGAGTAGGTGGTACCCACATGCACTCTGAAGGTCCAGTCAGACAAAAGGCTATGGAGGAAGAGGGGCAGATTACCCCTGAGCCCCCACTGGTGCAAGGTCTCCAGTATATCATGGCGCCATGTGGTATCATATGCCTTCTCCACATCAAAGACAGCCACCAGGTGCTGTCTGTGGAGAAAGGCCTCACATACTGCAGTCTCCAGTGAGATAAGATAATCCATTGGAGACCTGCCAGCACGGAAGCCACATTGGGCATCGGCAAGAAGGTGGTGCCCCTCCAGATACCACATCAGGCGCCAATTAACCATTCGTTCCATTGTTTTGCAAAGACAGTCCGTCAACGAAATTGGTGTATAATTTATTGGAAGGCTACTATCCTTCCCAGGATTTTGGAGTGGGATTACAGTAGCCTCCTGCCAGCCTGTAGGGACTTCATGCTGCTGCCAAATGTAATTGAATACCTCAAAGAGGTAACTAACGCCTTTCTCTGGTAGGTGTCATAAAATTTGATAGTGGATGCCAACTGGACCAGGGGCAGTGTCTGTGGCTCTTGCTAGAGCTGCCCGCATCTCCCAAGGGGTAAATGGGTTGCTATTCCCCTCTGCAACACCACCAGCAAAATTAAATGAGTGGCATTCTGCAGCCTGTTTGGTCTGCATAAATGCTGCCATGTAGTGCTGGGAACTGGAGACGGCTGCAAACATCCTTGCCAGTTCCTCAGCCACCTCACACGGCAGAATAAGATGTCTCCCTTGTACAAGGAAAGCAGAGCCACATGATGGTAAATAGCTCCCTTGGATCTTCCTCAGCTTTTCCTATACTTTCTTGGAGGATATGTGACGGGCAAGTGAGGAGACGTACTGACTCCATGAGGAGCGTTTGGCCTCATTGATTACCAACCATGCATATGCCCGGGCTCGAAGATAGGCGACACAATTGGCAGTGGTAGGGCGAGCCTGGAAGATGCGCAGGGCTCGCCTGCAAGCCCGAATCGCACATGGCACCTGTGCTCATGGTGGGTTGCACAAGCTCTGGGGGATGGATGTCAGTGCCACTCTGACCACCACCTCTGTGAAGTGACTCACTAGATCATTGACCCCATCAAAATCACACAGTGGACAAAAGTGTATATGGTGGGTGAACTCCTCCCAGTTCCCCCTGATGCAGACACCACCATGCTGGGTGTTGGGAACTTTGGGTGCTGCGTGGAGAACAATGTGAGACACCCATTGTGCCATTGTGTGACACCCATTGTTCCACAAGTCCCACTCAGGGGTTGTGACTGTCCGAGCCCCATTGAGGATTATGGACATTAAAATCACCCATAATCAGGAAGGGTCTTGGAAGCTTGGCACTGAGAGAGTCGAGGTCTGCCCATGGGATATCAATCCCAGGGGGCATGTAGAGGGAACATAGAGTGGTGGGCACATCCAGTAGCAATGAGACCGCCACTGCCTGCAGAGGCGTCTGCAAAGCCACTGGCACGTGCATGCAACCATTCCGGATTAGGATAGCCACCCCTCCCACAGGGTGGCTTCCTTGCTGCCAGGTGTCTGCATATGTGTTGTACCCCCATAATGAAATGGGGGTATCACTATGACACAGGATCTCCTGGAGGGAGATGCAGACAGGGTTGTGCCTGGAGATCAGCAGTGTGATCTCGTCCCTCTTGTGGGAAAACCCTTGACAGTTCCATTGTAGGAAATTTACCATCCTGTGGGCTTATGTGGCTTATTTCTATTCCTCCCTTTTCTCCATCCAACTGCAGAAAAGGGAGGGGTGCATTCAATTGGGTCTCCATCTTAAAGGAGGAATCCCCTTCTTGCCCCAGTTGGGGCATGCTGCCACCCAATGCTTTCTGCCGTTGGCCAGAGAGCCTGGGTGGATGTACCAAGGACATGCGCCCCACTGCAGGAGTGAGAGGTGTCCCTCGTTTCTTTCCACCTGTCTCACCCACCACCCCTTCAGTGGAGGAGGCTAGCTGGGCTGAGACAGGGAGAGAGGGCTTCATGGGAGATCTATGATGAGAGGCATCTGGAGCCTCCAAAGAAGCTGGCACTGTCATTATTGGGGGGCCCATGCATGGGCCAGAGGCGGTGGTGAAGCCAGAAGAAGCCATGGAATTGGGGTTGGGGTCCATCTGGCAGCCAATGCTAGCACAGATCAGTGGCCCATTGACCCTACGGGCCTGAGTTGGCATCAAACGGATGAGAGGGGTGAGCTGAGGTGCATGTCCGTCTGGGTACAGACAGAGGATAAAGCAGCTGGCTTTGCATCACCTGCATAGGACACTCCATGGCAGGGCTAGCATCCACTGCACATCCTGAAAGCTGATACCCTTCTGGACACGCAACTCCTGGATTGCACGTTCCTGCAGCCAAGTGGGGTAATCCCAAGAAGAGGCAGGGTGGTTGCCCTTACAGTTTATACAAACAGTTGCAGTCTTATGTCACTCAGGGGAGTAGTCTCCCTGCCCACAACTTCCACACATGGCCTTGGCAGAAAAGGAATTCTGGCCATGGCCATATGGTTGGCACTTGAAACACTAAAGCAGGCTCAGTATGTATGGGCATACAGGCAAGCAGAGGTAGCTAGTGATGATGTACTCTGGCACCTTGGGCCTACAAAATGTCAGCACCAAGGTATCAGAAGAGCAGGATTCTCATCCCATCGAACCGAGGTGCAGTGGACAGCCACCACACCCTGGTCCCTGAGCTCCTCCACTATTTGCTCCTCTGATTCCCCAAATAGGTCAGGGCACCGCACCACACCTCTACTGGTGTTAAGGGTGCGATGGGGTTCGACCACAACGGGGATGTCACAGAGCTTCTGCATTTTCAGTAGTGCTTCGGTCTGGTGGGGAGCAGATGCCTCCACCAACAAGGTGCCATTGCACAGTTTTTTGACTGAGGTCACATCACCGGCAATGCCCTTGGTGTCTTTAGTGATAAGGAAGGGCGACGCCTTCCCCAAGGCTGCACCATCCTCCCCAGAGATGGAAATAAACTGGGGAGGATAGGAAGAAGGTGTGGTAATTGTTTTGACTGCACCTAAGACCTTAGATGCAGGAAAATGCTTTGCATTGGCGGTGGAGCCCTGCACGTTAAGGCTAAGAGGTTGTTGCCTCTTGTTAAGAGCAGGTGCTGATGCCATAGACTCCACAGGTGCGTTCCCTGATCCAGTTGGATGACTGGGGGAATGCAGCCTTTTAGTTGGAGCAGTGTTTGTCTCCATGAGCTCAATGGCATCTGGCCCACTCAGTTGGGCAGGACCGAGCCCGCCATCTTCTGGCTCAACCCAAGTCAGTAAAGGGAAAGAAGGGTAGGAATGGGGTTATTTGGTGAGGCCCCCAGCCTCTGTTTAGTTGTTGCCATAATATAAATTATTTTGAATTCACTGCCTGCAGGTCTCACCCACCACGAAGCCCAACACAGGGACGCCCATTCAGGTCGTCAAGATTCCTTGGGCAGGATACTGCAAGGGTGGCATAATCCCTGAGTACCGGACCATTGGCATCAGGGTTGACTGCTGGTCCACTCGCAGCAACCCTAGGGGGATAACTACTTATGCGCCCCTGGCCGGTTGACGAAGACTGGGTATCCGCCTTGGCCACCTGTTTTCCCTGGAAGCTATAGCCAAAGTTTTGTGTTGGGGCTGTAGGTCGCAACCTTAATCCTCGATGTCTGTCAGCCACTTCACCAATGTGGGGTGGCCCAGAGACATTGCAGGACATGCCCCTCCTCAATCACCAGGATCCGCTTTTCCCAGGGGTGTGGGTCTCCACACATGGCTAACACTTGGGTAGGCGTTTATTTACGGTCACCTCGGTGAGGAGCCTACATCGCCAAGAACAAGTCGGACAGTCATCCAGTAAAGGACACAAGAAGGACACGAACAACCATGGTGATGGTATCGTCCTGTCCAGAACACAAGTCACGGGCAAAGACATTAGTGGTGTTGTCCAATCAGGGGCAAGAAAAAGTCACCCCTTTTAGTCGCCTCTTATGACATGCAGGTATGCAGTGTGCCTATTCTACCTCAGGCACACATGGGTAGGGGCTTTTGGTGAGCACCCCCAAGTAGGGGCACGGGATTCCTAATATTTTAATTTGATGCAGACGATCGGCCCTCCTGATCAGTTCCCAACCAAGAAGGATCATTCTGTGTGGGTGCTCTGTATACGTATTTCATTTGCTTTGTTGGTGTTTTAGTGCTCTTTAACTACAGTGTACAAGGTTATTTGATCCCCATCCACTGCATAGCTATAATGCAAAGACTGCATAGACACTACTCTATAACAAGGGTGGTAAACTTTTGTGTACATAAGATCTACTTTTTATCTTAAAAATAGTGTCGCGATCGACTAGTCATGGGTATAGTCACAGCAGGGAGGGGAGGTTCGATACTGGACCCACCTCGGTCCAGTATCAAACCTAGAACCACTGATGCAGAACAACATTTATTTTTAGGATTGGGGATATTTATTTTCCAAATGGTACATCATGATGAATTTCAAGAGAGCCACGCACCTCATTGGGAAAATGGTCTTCTAATGAAGAGCAGCTGAGTTGCATTGGACATGCCAGTTCTCATCAGATCACTGAAGTTAAGCAATGCAACCCAAGTTAATGTCAACAAGGATGGTTGGTAGTCAACGTTGAATGCTGCTAATTTATCCCCTCATACATCCCCTTCACCTACCTCCTCCTAACCTGGAGCAGCCTCCTTAGGGTCTGGCCTGTTATGGCTGCTTGGCCTACTTCCCAACCCATTATTGTAATATATACATACATACTAACACTGGTGGAAGTTCCACACTTTCAATGTAAAATTGTAACCTTTCAATGTAATTGTAAAAACTGTGAACCAGTAAGAATTTCTTCGGCTTCCTTGATAGTCGAACAATTACTGAATACGTTGGAGTTCATATTTTACATCAATCTGAAGACATATTTTATTGGCATAAGCCATTGCACAGATTTGAACTACGTGCCACCTTCCATGGTCCCTAATTGGGGCTTGGCAAAAAAAGTATGTTTTCTAAATGATTAACCTCAATAATCACCAGAATAAACATACAAATATATACAAAATGCTTCATGTTTTCAAATAAATCAGGTTTTAAAGTTTATCTTGCAAAATTTTTTTGAAGAATGAAATTTTAAACTGCTCAATATTTTTACAAACCAATTTCTATCACACCAACAGACCTTAAATGGAATTACTTGGGATCTTTGGGAAAGAATGACAGTCTGGTAGTACAGAACTCTTCTGAACTCTCATAGGTATCATGGCCACGTCTTAAAGAAAATAGTGAACTAAACGATGCAATAAGGGGACAAAGCCAAAATCCCCATTTGGGGATCATGGCAGTTAATGGGTTTAGGTATTATGCACATGTGATGAGATGAAGGGAGGAGTAGTTCCTAGGTCCATTACGGGAATGCAGATGGTTGGAAGGACCCGAGGAGGGGAACAACAAAGAAGGTCTTGGGAGCTGGTTGTACATAAAGATATGGACCTGGTGAGAGATAGGTTAGAGTGGAGGAGGTATGATTATTTTCGCTGTTGTAGGGCATAAATTACCTTTAAATTTTCTATCTCCATACCAAAATTTATTTTCTTAATTTTGAACGTGAGTTCCTAACCTGTGTGACACCCCTAGAGGGAGAACCTTAGCCAGGTGCTTGGCACCTGCATCTGTGGGGAGCGGTTGCCGACCGACGGAATGAAGTCATAATGTCGATAGTCAGAAACACTTTGGAGAGCGGCGAGTTGCGTTGGACACACCAGTTCTCGTCTGATCACTGAAGTTAAGCAACGCAAGCCCAGTTAGTACTGACATGGGTGGTCGCTCGGGAAAGCTGGGTACTGCTAATTCCCAAAAATCGTCGCATTAGTGTAGTGTCTGTGCAGTGTATGCATTAGAACTATGCAGTGGACGGGTCTCAAATGACCTTGTAGTTGATGGGACCTTAAACAACAGAAACACTTTCTTTTTTTAAACTCACCTTTCTTACCTTGCTCTTTACAGAAATGCCTGAAAAATTCAATTCTTTTGAATACTTGGCTTAACTGCATAATATGACGGCCTCGGCAGTGCGGGATTTAGATATTGAGAGGTCCTATGCCCTTACCAAGCCGGCAAGCCCCTTTGTGGCCCTTTTCTTAAGCTTTGAAACCCGCTAAATGTTGAGGTCCTAGTCGTCATCCTACTTAGCCTAATGATACATCCGGCACTGCGATTCGGTGACGCAGTGGGTAGCTCGTTCTGTAACTGCGTCGGAAGTTCGAGCGGGAACCTGCGTCTGTGACTTGTTCGAGGTGGGTTTGCTTTCGGGTAGGACAGAGTCCCCGAGTGCGCCTTCTTTCAGATGAGAAACCAAGGTCCCGTGTGGTGTACGATGGCAGTTACAGATAAATGAACTTTCTCTACTTTGCAACGAGTAGATTTGGCAAAATATCCAGGTGTAAGCGCTCGCCCCGTGGCTTCGGTGGAATGCCTCAACGAATAGTAGACCAAAGATTTATAAGGATAGGGGCTGCAGCTTTGGTCGGCAACCGGCTTTGGAAAAGAATTGCCCAATATATCGCCGCTGTGTCCTTGTGTCCATTCAGAGGGACAAAGCTGATACTCGACCCTGCCATAGGCTGGACGTTAGGAGTAAACTGGACGATTAGCTATGTTGCGTTGATGGGAATATTCAACATGGTGAAAGCCATGTGAACAGAGTGCTGCAAGCCCAAATGAGTAGTCTATGTACCATATAGTCATACTAAGAAAGAAAAGGGAGGATATTCTTACTCATTTTTTTTTCTGCGCGCTAGTTGATCGTCTATATTCGTTTAGTGCTTTGGAACTCAGAACACCAGGTGCCCCCTAATTGTATAGTATAACACCTTGCTTGTTTAGCGGTTTAATTGATCCTTTCTCTCTCCGTATATTGTTAGTTATGGCAACGGTGTGGGAGTCCGCACCCTGTGGAGGCTGCTCACGGGTAAGGGGGGGGCGTAGGAGTGAGGAAATTACCAGTACCCAGTGTTCTCAACCAACCACCCATGGCGGTAGTAACTTGGGTTACGTTGGTTAACGTCAGTGATCTGAAGAGAACTAGTATCATCATCCCACACTTATCCCGCCTGCGGCGGGGGTCGGGTCTGCGGGTTCTTATCTAGTACTCCGCCTATCCCCTACCAAGTCCCCCTCCACCTCGCACGCCTTCATGTCGCTTTGCACCACCTGCTCCCATGTCCGTTTTGGTCTTCTCCTACTCCTGGTGTCCACAATCACCTGCAGTCCCGTAATGTACCTAATAAGTTCGTCCTCTCGCTCCTCATCAAATGCCCATACCACCTCAGCCGATTTTCTCTCATTTTCTCTGTAAAACCGAGGTCCCGTGTGGTGCACGATGGCATCTGCACGTGAAAGAACCCTCTCTATTATAGAACAGGTAGAGGAAGTAAAATTTCCAGGTGAAGGGGCTCGCCCCCCTGGCCTTGGTGGAATGTCCCAAAGAACAGTAGAAAGACGATAAATAAGCATGGCTGTTGCAGCTTTGGTCGGCAACCGGCTGTGGGAAAGCATTGTCCATATACAGTGGCGGATCCAGGATTTTCGCCGGGGGGGGGGGGGTTTGAGCCATTACGGAGGGGTGGAGCTAAAGCTCGCATATATTATGCGAATACGTACACTAGAGGTACACCATTCAGAGGTACACTAGTTACTAGCCCTATGCATACATCAAGCGGATGACTAGTAGACTAAACTACTTGTTAGCCAGTAGTGAGAACTTTAATATTCAATCCCATTGGTTCAGCCAGTCCCTCCTAGGAAGGCAGAACCGATTGAACTACCTGTCTGACGTTTCTTATGTATGGGTATTCGCAGTGGCGGCACATTTCATGAATCTCGCGGCACAGTGGTTGAGAATCCCTGCTCTAATGTAATCGTTTCGGACTCTGTAGGCTTATGACACCCCACTCAAGTAGCGCAGCATTCGCATCTCAGCCACTTGCATTCTCCTTTCATGTTTTTTTTTCATAGCTGCCCAACACTCTGAGCCATATATACAGCATAGTGAGCCTAACAACCGTCCTGTGAACTTTGCCTTTCAACTTCATTGGGACCCAGCGGTCGCACAGGACTCCACTTGCCTGTCTCCACTTAAGCCATCCTGCATTAATCCTATGCAGGATCCACTTAATCCACGTTAAAATATCTCCTCATTTCTCGGGAAAACGGATCCTAAATAACGAAACTCAAGAGAACTGGTGTGTCCAATGCAATTCAGCCGTACAAAATTATAAAATTCATATCCAACCTCGACGTACGACGAAAAGGCACTGGAATCGTGATGTTGTAAACCAATATACCCATAATTTGGCGTTGATCCTTCATACAGTATCAGTAGTCTGGTGTGGTGTCCATTTTGGTGACAGTGGTTAGGAAACTTGACGTTCTAGTTGCATGATCCACAGTCTGGGGTCGGGGAAAGAATGTCCCAAGGATGATAATAGGCCAACGTTAGATATGTAAGGTGCTTTATCGTTACACCTGAACCCGGCTGATTAAGACTCATAAGGACAACAGAATAAAGTCTCCTGGGTAGGTTTAAAGTTTATTCAGTGACGGCCACCACACGTTCTTCGCCTGTGGCAGATGTGTGGCAGAGCGCTAGAGGCTTGTGAGGATTACCTGACTCCTGACACGATCATCGATATCATGCTGGGAGGAAGGGACGCCTGGGACATGGTCTATCAATTTGTGGAGGCATTTGATGCGAAAATAAAAGTGAGCTGGATCCAAGGTTCCCGCTAGTAACCAGTAAAGCCCTAAGGGGAAAACAAAAATCACAGTCTGAAATAATGTGTGTTAGTTTTGGTCTAGCGCCCCGAAAACGGAGTGCATAGACTGTCGTGAGGCATCAATCAATTGTGCCTAATAAACGCCTTGTTTCAAGTGTGCAGCTACCCATTGGTTTTTATAACCGTAGCTGAGCACATGGACTGTCATGAGACAGTCTTGACTATAGTGTGCTCCTAGCCTTAGTCGTCAGTCTGATTCTCGGGTCTGCGATTTCCGGCCTTCCCTCCCGCCTATCTCCTACAAGACCTCCACACATTACCATATCACTTTCCCGCAACCTGCTTCCACGTCTTCCACGCCTGCTTCCAAATACTTCGAATGACAAGTAAAAACTTAGGTCCTCTGCAGTGTAAGATGTCTTTTGCCATGCGTGTGCTTAGAATTTGCTGGTGTACAAAACTCAGCGATTTTAGCAATATTTTAGTGCCCCAATGAACAGTGGACTGGCGATAAATAAGCTTAGAGGTTGTAGCTTTGGTCGACAGCTGGCTGTAGAGAAAGGCCATCCAATATATTGCCCATATGCCCATTCCTAGGCAGAGGCGTACCTAGGCTCGGTGTCACCCGGTGCGGCAAATCCTGGTGTCACCCCCACCACTGACCCCCCCATATAAACACTTTATTATTCAATGTGCTACACCTGAGTCACCAACATTTCAAATGTATTTAGATTAATGTTTCAGGCATCACTGGTGGCCATCCGGGGTGTGCAAGCAGGCCCCAGGCCGCCGTCATCACCAGTCCGCAGTCACAGAGGTTGGGATGGGGTATGGAACAGTTAGTATAGAATGACAGTGCATCCTCAACACAGCCAACGCACTTTGGCCTTGCATTGGCAAATACGTGGTTTAGTAAGAGGGACAAGCACCACCTAATCACATTCCAGTTGCCAAAAGGGATATCACAGATAGATTTATTTATGGTTAGAGGGTGGCATGGAGTGGAGATTCGTGATTGCTGGGCAGTCCTGAGTGAAAATTTCCAAAAAGAATGTCACCATAGGCCAAATCCTAGTGAAAGTGGTAGGCAAGGCACATTCTTGGAAAGGAGAGCAGACCATCAGGTGGCAGAAACTACCCACCAAAACGGAGGGATTTACCCACAAAGTGCACAGAGAGGTAGACTGGCATTGGAAAGGGACAGCGGATGCAATGTGGGACAGGGTCTCCAGAAAAATTAGAACCTGTGGGAAAGCCATTTTAGGGCAGGGTCAAGTAGGAGCCACAGCCCAGAGAAACAAGCAGACATGGTGGTGGAATGGGAAGGTAGAAGCAGACATCAAGCAAAAGAACGCTGCTTTCCACAGTTGGCAGGAGACAGGGGACCAGGAATCTAAGACTCAATATAAACAGGCTAAGACCATCACTAGTAGGATCATTGCCCTGGCCAAGCACCAGAAGTATGAGGTACTCTATGAGCAGTTATGGACAAGGAAAGGGGAGGTTTTCAAACTGGCCAAGGCTAGAAATAGGGTAGCTAATGATATACCCCGGGCTATAACAGTGAAGGATAGCAGAGGTAGGGTCCTACTCTCCCTGATGGAGGCAAAGAGAAGGTGGGAAGAGAAATTCCATATCCTCTTGAATGCTGCAGGGGAAAATGGGAACCTTGCCACCTATCCAGCATTGGCAGGGGATTGTGAACTGTGTAACCAGAGCGTGTAGGAAAATGAAAGGTCGAAAAGATGTAGGCCCAGATGGAACACCCAATTCAAGTGTGGCATAGCCTAGGGAGGGCAGGTATCAGGTGGCTAGGGAAACCTCTCAGGAGGATAGCCAGCAGAGATAGAATGCCATTGGCATGGCGTGAGAGTTGGATAGTGTCACTCTTCAAGGGCAAAGGGATGTCCAAGAGTGTGGTAACTATAGAGGTATGAAGCTGATGAGCCAGTCCTTGAATCTCTGGGAGAGAGTGATGAAATGTCGCCTCTGGGATAGGATTAATGCGGGTGGAAATCAGGTATCCCACCTTTGTCAGTGCCGGATCTGCAGCTTCCAGTCCTCCACTCCTGCCTACCTTCCACCAGATCCCCGTCCAATACACATACTGCCATGTCTTTGTGGGCAACTTGCTCCCACGTCTGCTTCAGTCTCCCTTGCCGCAGCTGTTCCCAACCATCGCTTCTCCCTCGTTCCGATGTAGAAATCCCTCATAGGAATGTCTAACCACTGCCCTGCAAAACTTCCCTTTCAACGTGATTGGGACCCTCCTATGACGTAAGACTCCACTTGCCTGTCTCCACTTCAATCATCCCCCATTGAGTCTGTGGGTCACATCAGAGTTCTCCCCCATTGCTTTGGAACGTTGATCCTAAGTGTAGCCAAGTTGCGTTGGACGCACCAGTTAAGCAACGCAAATCCATGTTAGTAACGACATGGGTAGTTGGTAGTGAACCTTGGGTGCTGCTAACCTCCCCTTTCCTACGCCCCCTACACCTAGCCCCTCCTCACCTGTGAGCAGCCTCCTTAGGGTTTGGCCTGTTAGGGTTGCCTGTTAGGGTTTGGCCTGTTAGGGCTGTTTGGCCTGTTAGGACTCCTACTAATACTACTCTTGCACCTTTTCACCAGTTGGACTCTGCTGGGAAGCCCCAGTATTTCCCCAAGATGTTCATACCCTGGCTAATACCCTTCTTCATTGACCTGGAGAAAGCTTATTACAGTGTGCTAATACCCCAAAATAGTCACATTAGTGTAGTGGCTGTGCAGTCTCTGCCTTAGAAATATGCAGTGGACGGGGCTCTGATGACCTTGTAGTCAAAAAAAGCCCTAAAATACCAACGAACCAAACGAGTTTATGTGAATCCACTAGCTGGACTGTGTTCCATACAAAACTCGCATTCATTGAAACTAAAATTGAAATAGGTGTAGTGCTGTAGGAAAAGGTTGGATCAGAAACTTTGCAGTAGTGTCACCCCCTGAAATAGTGTCACCCGGTGTGGTACGCACCCCCCGCACCCCCCTCGGTACGCCTCTGTTCCTAGGCACAGGGGCGGATCCACGGGCAGGTTCATGGGGCGCACTATTGCAAATATTGTAAAGGGCAACAAGAATTACAACTAAGGGCTTTAGGAGATTCAGGCTGTGTGGTTCGGAGTGTTGGGCAGTAAGGAAGAGCCACGTCAATGGAATTCAACTGGACGAGATGCGAATGCTGCGGTACATGAGTGGCGCGTCGAGAGCTGATAGAATTAGGAATGCGTATATTAGATGTAGCCTGGGGGTGGTGAACACCGCGTAAAAGGGGCAACCCCCCCAGCAGGGAATATGCCCTAGTTGTAATGGGACAGCTATCTTTGACGAGATGGTGTTAAAAGCACTATAACACAATAGATCACACAGATCTGCAATGAATAAAATTGTCTTCAAAACAATTCTTGTTTTTTTACAGTTTTATGGATGCTGATTACTGGAAAAATAATTAAAATATTCTATCATGTACAGTTTAATCAAAAATTCATTTTTCAGAAATTTAGTATATCTATCACCTAGCAAATATTATTTGTGTGAACCTACTAATGTTAGATTAAGATTTGGTCTATATAAATACAATCAAAGAAATAGTGTGTTATTATTTATGGTAAACTGTTGTCTAAATGTCCGTTGGACAGAATAGTTTGGTCTTTGAAATAGGTGGCTGAAGGATGATAGGGTTGTTCACCATTCATTAAGGAATGGGGCAGTGGCAGATCCAGCAGCAGATCAAGGGGGAGCAATTCAAAAAAAGTGCACCCCAAATACAGTATTTTTAAATATGCAGAATCCCTTACTGTAAATCTAGCTAGCAATTACAATAGGTCATCTCCTGCCCCTTACACATTATCCTATCGTCAGTGGTTTAGCCAACTACAGATTTGATTGCAACTGTTGGACTTGCAATATAGAAATGTGGATAGTAATGTAAAAATGCCTCATCAGTTGTGCCCCATTGAGGCTCTGAGGGGTAGCAATCCCTGCATTGTTCCCCTTCGGGATCTGCCCCAGGAAAAGGGCATTTGTCACTGCCTAGGCAGCTGGTTTTGGGCAGATCAGACAAAACACTATTGCATTAGTTGGTGGACCTGGTGGGAGATAGTTGAGAGTGGAGGGATGCAACTCTCAGACATGACCCAGCCACAGGAAGCATGGGGAGAACCAAAATGAACTTGGGATTAGTTTGGAGGTAGGCAGCAGTGGTAAGCTAGACTCATTGACGGATCCAGGGGTGGATCAGGGGGAAGCACTTCAAATAAGTACACTCCAAATATTTTTAAATATTCAGAATCACTTGTTATAAATCTAGCTAGCAATTTCAATTGGTGCTCTACTGCCCCTAAGGCAGTGTCCACTCTTCAGTGGTTTAGCCAACTGTGAATTGCACTGCAACTATTGACCTGGCAGTATAGAAATGGGGATAGCAGTGTGAAAATGCCTCATCAAATGCAAAGGTGAATCATGTATCAGTTCAAATATGCACCCCACTTGAGCACAGAGGGTGGAGAACTCGCTGTATTGCTCCCTCTCCTGGATCTGCCACTGTCTGGAACCCAGTGACGCACCCCTGCCACAGGCAGGATAAGAGATTACTGTTGTGTGGGACAGTAAATGCATGAAATAGGTGTCTTGGAATGTTCGACACAATGAATTTTTGAGTTGATAACGAATAGAAAGGCTAGATGCACAATAGTTTGACTGCCTATGGTTGAAAGATTATAGTGGAACAATAGGTAAAGATCATCTATGGACCGTCATGCATCAAAAAATATGATAGCTCCAGAAATACCTGCATGTCAAAACATTCGTTTGGAACAATTCCATTTCATTCAATATGGGTACCCTGGTTATTGAACCATGTGGAACGTTCTGGGTATTGACATAAGGGTTAAAAAGAGATCTCAAGTAAGTCCGCAAGAGGAAAAGTAAATCATTATGTATTCAATCATTACTATACCTATAATGTAAATGTAAAGTATGTATTTGTGGAGTGATAAAATGAAAATCGAATGTGTCGGGTATGGGTACCCATCTTGAATGGACAAAAGGGTGATATGTTGGACAGTGTTATTCCTTAGCCGGTGGCCGACCAAAGCTGAAACCCCTATGCTTATTGAATGTCATTCTACTGTTCGTTGGGGAACTCCACCAGCGCCAGGGGGGAGGCGAACTCGTACACCTGGAAATTTTTTCCTCACCTACCCGTTGCTTAGTACAGAAGGTTGTTTTACGTTTAAATACCATTGTACACCACACGGGACTTCGGTTTTACTTCTCAAGAAGGTGCACTCGGGACTTCTCTCTTGCCCGAACGAAGGCAACCCACCTCAGTCCAGTATCGAACCTAGAATGACTGACGCAGTTACACACTGCGCCACCCGAAGGCAACCCACCTCAGTCCAGTATCGAACCTAGAATGACTGACGCAGTTACACACTGCGCCACCGAAACGGGATCCGTAATTTGAATGCAAATAACTATTTAAATTCATTTGTGCATTCTTGGAATCCTTTTAAACCATTATCTATGTTATAGATAGGCCTATTTGAATCATAGAATTTTTGTCATGGGCGATATTAGGAACACTTTTATGAAAAGCGAGAAATTTAAGCATTTTAACAGTTTGGGTTTTATAGTTTTAAAAATAAAAAATGTCCCCAAATCACAAAGCAATCTTAATTTGCCCTTGATAAATTGTATTGCTTAAAGTGGGCGATATTTGGGCCGATTATCTTACTGTATATCTCGTCTGCTTTGAAAATGAAACAACGCATTTGCATTGACAGTATTTAAATTCACCAAATAACAGTTATGGTGGAGAGGGATTGTTCTTCCCTGTTTTTTCGGTTTTCTCCAACCTCGTCCCAACTAATCAATTAACAATTTCCTTTTACAAATTTTCAGTCGGCAGAAGTCTTCATATTAATCCTATTTGTTTCATTGAAAGGTACGCTGTACACCCCGATGTACTTTCTTTTGAGGTTTTATTTCACTCCGTTATATGACCGCCGCTGTGTTTCCCCATGCCTTCTGCGTGCGTACTCCTCTCCACTGTTCCCGTCCTGTCCATCTTGTAGGCCACCTACAAGGGAGCACCAAAAAGTCTTTAGAGCATTAACTTCCTTAACTATTCAATCGATGGATTAAGTCTGTGTCAGTTGAGCCGGCTTAGAACAGCTGGAAATCTCCAAAAAAAATAATAAAGCATCATCCATGATTGAATCAACAACAAACGGCCCTTGAAGGGATTCGGTATTGCTGAAGTAGGTCTCACCGCCCTTTTATTGACAACTCAACCTGGTATTGGATCTCTGTTACAAATTCACAATTCTGATAGGTTACGAACTACTACAAAGTCTGACAATCAACCAATAGGCTTGTGAGTTCTTGATTGAAAGTGCCCCCTCCCATTCCCTACTCTCGTTTTTGGGGTTGTCGAGTCGTTTCAGAGATTACGCAGCGGGGGTTTCATTGAGGAGGGGTTCGACGGCTCATTCATGAAATCACTGACGGCTAAGCCCTGCTTAAAGTAATGCTATCTACTACTCTTTCTCTCGCGTCCATTTTGGTCCCCACCCACTTGCACCCTGTCTCGTCTTCCTTCATCCCGCTGATCTTCACAATCTCATTGTGACGTCTCCCTTAGCACCTCAGACAGCACATAAACAGAGGTCCAAAGCTGATTGGTTACCATGAACGTGTCTATCCGGCTTGGGTGAACACTTGTCTCAATTCATTTTCGACTGGCACTGAATTCTGGAATATGCATATATCCATTATTTCTGGTGACGGAATGATCAATTCATTCAGTGTTGCGGCTTTTCTGTTCCTTAAGTGGCTTTACACCAACTAGATCTCAACTTCGAACGAGCAGAAAGGAAGAACAATAATTTGGTTAAAGTGATTTGGAACTTGCGCGCCATACATTACGGAATCGTGACCCAGAGAATGGACCTAAATCAGATTGAAATCAAATAATTGAACTTGATTCGAACAAAGGATAGATCCTGATTCGAACAAGGAACGAATAGAGAGGAATAACAATCAACCATTGCCTAATAAAGTGGTTCAAGAGATCTGGAACTTGTGCGCCATTTTCTTTGTGTTTGAAACTCTGTGTTCTTTGACAAGCACTTTTGTGGCGCGACTGTATACCTGGAAATATGGAACTTCCTGTCGGAAGTTCGCCTACCGCAAGTACTCTTCATGGTTTCCAACCTCCTACTTCTTTCACTAGTTTTCACTGTCGTCATCCTCCTCAGCCGCCACCACCACCACCGACAATGGGGCCCTTCTCTTGTTGTCCAATTAATGGCTACAAATATTACGGCAATAATTTAATGTCAAATGGAAGTAGTTCTTTGTTCACTATCGAAAATATCCTTGCCACTCGTCCGTTGTTGCAGGCCTCAAATCGTGCACCGTCCTACTTGCATTACGGACCTGCTGCAGCTTTCCAATTTCCACAGTTTGCTACCCCAGCCGCACTGAATGCCGACATCTTAGGTAAGAAGAATAGTATGCTCTTCCGGTTTATTGGTTATGTCATTACCATTTACTAACACGGTTTGGTTACTAGCTCGCCGATATCGAACAAATTTTTTGATTGATTCGTTGATTTTTTAGGGGCCTTCAACTGCAATCATTCGAGCCCCACCCACTGCGTAGTTCTAATGCAGCTCAGACACTGGACGAATGCAAAAGATTTTGGGCATTAACAGTACCCAATTTTCCCAAGCAGTCACCCACGTCAGTACTAGCTGGGGTTACGTTGCTTAACTTCGGTAATCAGACGAGAACTGGTAGGGGAGACCGGGGCAAGTTGACGATACTAAGAGTTTTCAAATGAATTTTTTATTTTTCTTTCGAGATAAAATGTTTTACTGGGCTGAGATACTTAGAATGCACCTTTCTTTATAATTTAGTGGTTTAAAGTGAAACATTTTTTGATATCTTCAAGGGGGTTTTATAATTTTTAATGAACGATGTAAAATTCGTCATCTTGCCCCAGACCCGGGTCAAGATGACGGCTATTGAAAAGTAAAAGAAATTAGTAAATTCTCCGAATTCTATTATTGTACCCTTATTTCTTTTATAGTAAAATAGGATTAGGCATTATTTATTACATTGTTAAAGGCAAATGAAATAATATTTTTAATTTTTTTTTGTGAATAATAAAAACGCATTAACACTAAAAGTTAAAATCGAAGAAAATAGTAAATCGAATTTATTGTCAACTTAAAAGTTAATGTTTCTAGTTAAAAATAATCACAGGTAAGCTGGCAGCCACAAAGGAGATGCCAGGTAACATTGAGGGTCAAGATGGTGAGTTCGTCAAATTGCCCCAGTCATCTTGCCCCAGCAACAATTTTAAAATTTAAGTATTATAGCAATAAGATTAAAAAATTATTTTAATAATGGATACTGAATATGAATAGCCAGTTGTCTAAGGTAGATCAAAATGCTATTAGATATTTCTATAGCTTACCTCTATATTAATTAAATCTTAATTCCAAAATTTGGTTTCATATAGCACACAGCAGGAAAACAATGAAACTCGTGTAAATAATATAGTAATGGCAACAGTGCCTTGAAAAAACGATTTTTTAGTGTCTATTCATGAGGAGTACTAGTAGTATTCATATGATGCTGCTAACTATCAGGAAAATCGCTAATTAAGGCATTAGTCATCTTGCCCCGGTCTCCCCAATATCCAACGCAATAAGCCGCTCCCGATATCGAATTGAGGTTAAAGGAAATTGCAGAAATTCTGACAGGGCCAAGTAGCCCGAATTTAAAGTTCCCGAAGCAACCTATTATTATTTCAACTTCTTTATACTGGGCCGGAAAACCCGCTTGATGGCGCAGGATGACGTCCGTGATTCCATGTTAAACCCCAAAGATGGGCCAGGAGAAGAAGTCCCCCGTGCCCTTTTCGTCGGATGGGCAGTAATGACTTCGCGTCGTCCCGTGTGGTGCGGTAAGACGTCACAGAGACCAAGGGAATTGATATTTGCTGCCCATGCCTCAATGAATCCCGGATATTAGAAATTTTGTCCCATTCACACTCCCTCATCGCCCTGGTCTCGCATGGAGTAAAATATAGTTCGTAGGTACAGATCAGCAAAAGTTCAGGTATAGGAAGGAGTTCGATCCTTGGCGTCGGTCAGCGGTCTTCAAACTGTGTTCCGCAATACATCTCTGGGGGTTCCGCCAGTCAAAATGAAAATTCGTTAGCAGCGACAAGATATACATTTCTAAAGGTGGGATGGGGTTCCCCGCAAACATCATGTAGTTCCCCGCAAACATCATGTAGTTCTAAGGGTTCCGTGAGTCGACAAAGTTTGAAGACCACTGGCGTAGGTGAACAAAATTGCCCCCTCCCGAAGAAAACAGGCCTTCGTTACCATAAATTAGGACTTCCAACATTATGCCCGTCACCGACTTGGCTACTTCAAAAAACTGATCCCCGAGTGTTCCCAGTTCCAATGGGTCAATTGTGCACAAAACCGTTCTTCCGGGGATAATAACGACGTGGGGCCCAGAAAATTCGTGTTTTTTCTTTCATCACATAACCAATATCAGGTTAGAATCGTAAGGTCCACTGCTACATAAAGGTTGCGACTTTGGCGTTTGAGGCCTACTTTTGGTAGTGGCCTGGCTAGGAATCCAGTTCGGGAGGAAGATGACCCTATGGGATATGTTTATCATTAAAAATTATTTCAATTAAACCACCAAGTACTGTAGTTAGTGAAGCCGCTGCGATGGACAAGAGGCGGTATGCTTGACTGTTACGTCGGAGGTTCCAGGTTCAATACTGGATTGATGTCGGTTGGCTTCCGTGGATTGAGAGAAACTTAATGCGCTGTCCGTCTAATTGGAAGTAAGGCAGTCCCTGGTGTGCTGTGCACGACATGTGCAGTAGATCGGCTAAAGTTCCAGGTGTAGGAGTTCACCCCCTCGCGTCGGTGGAGTTGCGACAGTTGCATAGGAATTTTCCTTAATTTTGAATGTTGCCAAACGTGTACAGTAGCTCTGGGCAATCATTTGAATCCTAAAAATAACTTGGAAAAAGGAGCCCAAGGAGCTTATTCAACACTTTCAGGTAATTAACTTTAAAGTAGTGAAACAGGTTCATATCTGATAGTGAACACTGCTGACCTTCAACCAATTGCTGTAGATATTCTTTGTCCTTCGAGCAGCATCCTAAGGTTCGTCCTGTTATGGATGCTTGGCTTAGTCCCCAAACCAAGATATTAATCCAGCAATACAGTGAAACCTCTCTAATTGGTAAAGCTGTGGGATCCAGCCAAAGTTTACCTATAAGAGCAGTGGCGTTGCTAGAGGGTGCGGGCCGCACCGGGCGACACCACTCGCACCATGACAAATGGGGTGACACCAAAACAGAAGAAGGAATAGAGTGGCTTTATTTCGGGAGACGTGTGTTGTACCATGGGTGTCACCGCACCGGGTGATGCCAACTCTAGCGATGCCTCTGCATTAGAGGGGTGTATCCATAAGAGGCATATACTGTAGCAACTCTTAACCCTTTTCCCCATTTGTGACAGGGTCGGGTTCCCATGTTGTCCCTCTGAGTGAGCACAACAGTGATACATTGGACAGTGTTTATCGGCAGCCGGTTGCCGACCAACGACGGTCCTACTGTTCGTTGGGGAATTCCACCGACGCCAGCGGGGCAAGTCCTACACCTGGAAAGTTTGCCTTATCTACCAGTTGCGTAGTAGACAGGGTTCTTTTACATGCAAATGCCGTTGAACGCAGGACCTCTGTTTTACTTCTCATGGAAGGCGCAGTTGGAACATGGGACATCCTTCTCGCCTGAAAGAAGTCAACCCGCCTCAGTCCAGTATCGAACTTCGAACCACTGACGCAGTTGCCCAGCACCCTAAACACTGTACCCTGGAGGTGAGATGTACCCATTAAAGAGGTGGTTTTCTGAAAATAGCGACAGATATTAGGAGTACCGATTGAGGGGTATACCCATAATAGAGGTTTACCGTTTAGAGGGGTAGTAATCACATAAAGCCTAAAGCAACTCCTAACCCTTTTCCCGCCTATGGCAGGGTCGGGTACCCATTTGTCCCTCTGAATGGACACAGGGTGATAGTTTTTTCTGCAGCCGGTTGCCGGCCAAAGCTGCACTCCTACTCTTATTTATCGTCGGTCTAATGTTCATTGGGGAATGCTACCGACGCCAGGGGGCGAGCTCCTACACCTGGAAATTTTGCCTCATCTACCCGTTGCGTAGTAGAGACGGTTCTTTTACGTGCAAGTGCCATCATACACCCACACGGAACCTCGGTTTTACTTCTCTTCCGAAAGAAGGCACACTCGCAGTTTCTCTCTCGCCCAAAAGAAGCCAACCCACCACGGTCCAGTATCGAACCTAGAACTACTTGCGTAATTGCCGAGCGTGCTAACCACTACGCCACCGCGGCGGGTAATCACATAAAGCCTATGAGTGAAAAATTGGTGACTGAAGAAATTGTACAGATATGAGGGGTGCACTCTTTAGAGCAGGGCCGGCCCAAGAGTTGCTGGCCCAAGCCAGCAGATGATAGCGGGGCCCCAGTGCCAAGATTAATGAAGTTGATTAGTTACCAATGCAGTGTTCTAATGTCTTTAAACACACATGAAATCAAATACTGTAATATCATAACCCGTACACTCTAAAAAGTAAGTGGCTCATTTGTAGTCATAAGTCACCAACTTTTCATGCATCAATCTAGGAGACACTTTTTAACGTCTCATATAGACTCATTTAGTCATGGCTAAATGACTTCATTTGGAATTATTTAGATGTATGTTGGCACCTTTCTTTCTCAAAACAGTCACTACTATGTGACTTTTGAAAAAAGTTGTTGAAAACTGACTTCTTGCTCTAATATAAGTGGTATATAGGCAACTTACGATGTGAAAATAAGCTCATAATAGTGTTTTAAATAAAAAGTCATCATGATAGTACATTTATAATTAGATTAAATTGACAAGTTGTATAAAAGCAATCATATTTTAAACTCTTTATTGGATTATACATACAATATTCAAACTAAACTTATGATCTTATTAAATAATAACACTAATAATGTGTAATGCCAGAACTACTGAATATTAACCTGTTTAAACTTTCGGTTAAAATTAGCAAAACGGGCATTTTTAAATGCATTTGCATCAATTTTTAACTTCAGAAAATGCACTTGTAGGAAATTCAAAATGTGCAAAAAGGCAGGAGGATAACCAATGTCAAATACATAATATATTGCAAACAGACTCGTCAGAACATTTATGGGGCATTTCACCTTAATTTGGAGATTAAAGTTTGCTTCAGCTAAAATGAAAGCCTCTCCAATAGATCCATTGTTATTAAAATAAATTTCTATAAATGGTGCACTTCCAAGTGGACTTTCAATATTTATTGTGTCTCCTACCTATTAAGAAAAAAATGTGCAAGCTGTTATTAACAAAATAATTCTTGAAATGAGTACAAATTTGCCACCATATTTCATTCTACATTATTTTATAAAGTGATCTTTGATTTATAAGTACCTTTTTTAAATTAAATGGTGATTTTGCACGCTTTCCAAAAGACAAAACCACCAAGGAAAGCAACTCAAAGTAATCATGATCTGTCACAAGATTTATCTTCAATAAAACTGAGAGTTTCTTCATAAGATCATGAAATGCTTCCATTATTTCATTCTGCTTAACTCCAGACACTTTATAGAATTCATACATCAGCTGCATTTTCAAGAAATCCCAATTAATGTATTCTCATAGAAAGCAAAATGTTTTAAATATATAATATTTAATTACCCAGTCTTCTTCTTTCAAAGCTGGATACGTTAGAATCACTTCCTCAATATTTTTTGCAATCTTCACTGCTAAACGCCTTTCTTCATAAGATTCATCAAGCAAATATTTAATATGGTTGATATATTTATTTTGCATGTTTATGGACTTTGATGAAGTCAATGAAGACATATTTTTACTAATATCCAAGGAGCTCATCATTTCCTTGTGAATATCTTGGTCATGATCATTAAGAATGTTTGTATTTTCATTTAAAGATTTTCTCTTTGTGGCATTATTTTTTTCTATTTCTTCATCCGCAAAACAAATATGTTCATTTGACAATGAAACTTTAATTCCAGGTATTACTGCTATACATTTTTGTTTTCTACTATCCATGACATCGTTCTCCTTGTAGCTGACTTTCTTATCTCTAGTACGGCGATTTCGTATGCATTTTGTAAGTTGAGATTGAAATGAAGTCTGTAAAATAAAATATAATGGCTAATACCATCTTTAATTATCATAATCAATATTCTTTAAATATATAGTTTCTACTAGAACTAATTTCTATTTAATCCAGAATCCATCTTAGTTTAATTTAAAAATACCTTTTATAAAGTATCTATTATAAAAGATCAGTATTAAGATTATAAAAATTATAATGAAGTTATATATAAGAACTACCACTGAGCCATCAGCATCCTGAATTTCAGAATATATTGATCCAATATGTGTGCAAAAATTGGCATATTCTTTTCTTGAAGGATATGGAGTACATGAGGTTACAAAACTTGAGCATTCTCTCACAAATTTTAAGTAATTGTTTTTTAGTTTATTATCATTTATTGCCATTTGCAGTTCATGTGAAAACTCTGGCATTCCTATTCTGTTTCTCATCTGGCTGGACTTTTGTGACTAAATATAAAAGACTGACTTGTTAATAATTTTAACAGTTATACACAAAATATGATTTAGAAAATGTAGATTTGTCTTACCTTCATTTGGTTTGAAAAAATATTTGTGGCATCATGACTGTTGATTGGAATTTTAGGACTGTTTTCCACATTTTGCACATCACAGTTTTTGTTAATACACTCCTTTGCTTCCAAATGCTTTTCTGATTGAGGGTTATTAAATTCTGTAGCTGTTGAAATCTCTTCACACATAAAGGATTGAGAATTTGAGCTACTGGTATAAAATGTTGTAATTATTGATGCCTCTATGACTGAATTATTAGGAATATCATCACCATCTTCCATCTCAACATATACTCCTAAATCCTTGTCAAGCATATTGAAAACAATATGTTTGTTTTCAACTTGCACTGCCAATAGTTTATCAGAATTTTGCTTCTTCTCAAAAGCAAGTTTGAATTCCTTTACATCGTTTCCTGGACTTGAATTGAATTTTACTCGAATTTTTCTCCCTCCAATTTCCACTATAACCTGCTTGGCCATTCTTGCTACTCAATATTTTTCTAAAAAAGATATCCAGCAAAGTGAGCCTGCAAAGAAATCACACCAATTCAACTGTATGCTAACCTTCTACACTGTATATAATGGCTGGTGGTTTATTATCTCAGTGTTTGAGTTGAATTTATTTAAGCCACCCTCTTCCTGTGCCACCCACTTCCTGTGCCAACTTTAACATGGGAAAGGAAAAAGACGTGTAGACAGCTAGCCTAGAACCAATAGATTCCTTCACAGCCAATAACCAAAAAGTTAGGTTTTATTCTGTGAATTGCAACTTATACTGGTTCATGGCATTGAAAATGTATTCCTGTAAAATGTGTCCCAGAAAATTTTCTACAATACATTTCTGTATGGCACATATAATCAGAGATCATAAGACTCATCACAAATTTAATGCAGAATGTTTAAAATGTGGCAAAGGTTATAAAAAGTGGAATTCCTTGCGGTCACATGTACAGAGAAAACACAAAGAGCCAAATACAAATTATGACAATTTGACTGAATGTTTAGAATTTGAAGGTGGAGATTCAGACACCCCACCTGAATTTGGAAATGACATGGGAATATCAGGTATTTATATTAATACTGTTGAATTGACTTTGTTGTTAGCAACTTTGTAAAGATTTTTATTATTATAATTAGATGAAGTGTCCATGACATGGCGAATTGCAAAGTTGGTACTAATGCTTCGAAAGAAACACTTGGTTAGTCAAATAGCTATAAATGATATTTTAATACACATGAAGGATTTGATAGACCATTTCTTACAAAAATGCAAGGTATCTTAAATATAAGCTGTGAAAATCAGAGTTGCATTATAGAATAAATAAAAATGGTAATTATTTACGTTGCTGGTTCATAACACTTTTATTTTCAATTTTTAGAATTCATTGGAAGAGAATGGAATTGATCTTCAAAGTATGCATAATTTATTTAATTGTAATGATGACTTTTCTGATATTGACACAGAATATAAGCAATCCAGATATTTTCTTAATGAGTTTAATATGCTGAATGTTGAGGAGGAAGCTCTTGGATCTGATTACATATGGAAGATAAAAAAGGGTGTACCTATTGCCATGAAATATAATTTTGTTGGCTATAAGATTCCATTCAAAAAAGCATTAGAAAGATATTTATCAAATGAGGATGTGATGATGGAAATAACTATAGGCCATAGAAGTAATGATGATGTGATGAGAGATGTTTGTGATGCTACAATTTACAGGCATCATGAAATCTTTAAGAAATATAAAAATGCTTTAGCAATTGTATGCTACTGTGATGATGTGGAAGTTGCCAATCCACTTGGTAGTAAGCAAAAAATTCACAAGGTTACTGTATTTTATTGGACCATTTTAAACATCAACCCAAAATTTCGATCACAATTAAGAACAATTCATCTACTTTGCATTGCTAAGACTAGGGACATAAGAAAGTTTGGTACATCAAAACTGTTGCATGAATTCATATCATCATTGCAATTATTAGCTTCACCTGATGGACTCATATTAAATGTAAAAGGAAAAGATGTTGTTGTTCATGGGGCTCTAGTAGCTTTTACAGGTGATACACTGGCCAGTAACTTTATTGGAGGTTTTAAAGAAAGCCCTGGTTTTGCTTACTCTCCTTGCCGACATTGTAGAATTAAATGCTCCCAATTGAGTACAACATTCTGTGAAAGTGAAGTGCAACTGCGTAACAAATATAGGCACTATGGACATATAAGAATCGTTACTGATACCACACTATCTAAAAAAATGCAGATGTATTGGTCCAAGAAGTTAGGAGTAGTTGGAACTAGTGTTTTATTATCTGTTCCATATTTTGATATTACTCAAAATCTTGTGCAAGACATCATGCATGTTATATTTGAGGGTGTTTTAGTTTATGAAATTCAACTATTACTGACATATTGCATAGAAAACAAGTTTTTTTCACTGAAATTACTAAATGATAATTTAATGGTATATACCAATATCGGATATCAGAAATATGAAAAACTTGTACCACTGCTAGAAAAAAATTTGAAATTTGGAAAAAGGCTTGGACCAAAAGCATCAGCTACTTGGCATTTAGCCATCACTTTGCCTTTCCTTGTGTCATGCTATATTCCAGATAATAATAAAAACTGGGACAATTTTATTGTATTATTACAGGTTATGGCAATATTAACAGCTCATGAATGTACAACAGCTGATATATTTATTTTAAAAAGACTAATTCATGTATATTTAAGTGCCTATGTTGATCTTTACCCAAATGCATCTTTTACCCCAAAACATCATTACATGGTTCATCTGCCTTCACAAATGGCTTTATATGGACCACTAAGAAATTTGTGGTGCTTCAGATTTGAAGGCAAGCATTTTCTTCTGAAATTAGTAGCAATGTTAGGTCGCAATTTTAAAAATATTCCTAAATCTTTAGCAAACTTTTTTGAAGGCCGAATGTGTTTGGAAATTCTAAGCATCCCTGGTGAAAGATCACAGTTTTTAAGCTCTGCAGATACTTTCAATGTTGAAAAGCTTTTGGAATTTGATAGCAGTTGTCATATGCTCATATTTCTAAGAGACTGCCATGTTGAAGCCCCTATTCTGACTTTTAAGTCAATTACAATGTGTGGCATAACATATGGAGTAAATGATGTTTTGATCATTGGAATGAATGAAAATGATATGCCTGAATTTGGGCAAATTCAGTTGTTATTCAACAACAGAAACAAGAGTTTCATCCTAATTAACAGACTCGAAGTTATGAGTTATAGTGTGAAAGTAAATGGATATCATGTATCTTGTCGTTACAATTCTGCTGGAGCATTGTATTATGATTTGTTAGAATTGCCACTAAAGAAATTCGTTTACCCTGTATTTGCTTCATATTTAGAACAGAAAATGTATGTTATCACATTAAATTATGCCTTTTCTGAATTTCTTTGATTTCATATTATTAAAGTCTTCCATGTTCTTTGAAAATAAATGTTATCTTTTTGAGGTGAAATCTATTTGGCTGCTCAGAAAAAGTTGGGTGTGATTTGGTGAAACACATGCTTTTTCAGGTATATGAAGAAACTATTACCTACAGTGTATGCAATATGCAGTATACAAATGACTGGCCTCAGTGGCACAATAGGTAGCATGCTCAATTTACTGTGCCAAAGGGTTCCAGGTGTGACACTGGATTGAAGTGGGTTGTTTCTTTCAGGCGATTGAGAGAGATCGTCCTGAGTTTGTCTTCCTTCAAATCAGAAGTAAAACTGAAATCCTGTGTGGTGTATGATAGAATTTGCACATAAAAGAACCCTCTCTATTATGCAACATTTAGATGAGGCAGATGTATTGTAGATGAGGAGATGTATTCGCTCGCCCCCTGGCATCAGTGGAGTGGCTCAGTGAACAGTATACTGACGATAAATAAGCAGTGAGATTCCAGCTTTAATTGTTAGCTAGCTGCAGAAAAACACTGTCCAATATGTCTCCCTCACATCCACGCAGGAGCTCGTTAGGTCCATTACAGAAATGCATGTGGTTGGAAGCACGTGGGGCAGAGGGAGACCAAAGTAAATGTGGGAGCAGGTTGCCTGTCAGGATATGGTAGCATGTGGGGTGGCATGTGAGCTGCAGGGGACAAGGGGATGATGATGATGATCTGTCCATGTAGAAGGGCAGATGGATACTTTACCCTGCCATATGCCAGAAAAGGTTAGAAGGTGCTTGGCTTGCAATTTATTTAAGTATTATCTGCACATCATTTATAAGACTATCTCTACAGCAGCTAAAAGGAATATGGATTTGAAAGCTTTGACACAACTGGAAAATGAATAATATTAAAACAGAGACATATCAATGTCTCATTTTTTGAAACAGCTCATTTTCCACTCACGACTTATATATGGTGAATTTCGACTACATCTTTCAGTTTAAGTCTCCACTAAATGTCTCTCTAAAACAAACGTCTAATTTGAAGGGTTATAGTCGTGGGGAAGTGAGTTGCATAAAATGGAAGTCACTTTCAGCGACTTATAGTGATTCCAAAATAGACGTATTTCTGCAAATGAGCTGTTTAGCTGCAAGAATTTTAGCCGATTAGCCATTTTATTTTTTACAGTGTAGCCCTATGCAAATTTAGCTAAATAACTATTTTAATTTTTTATTCGATACACGAGGCCCAAGGCGGTTGCCTCGGTCGCCTTGCCCTAAGGCCGGCCCTGCCATAAAGTCGTTTTACTGTCTTTGAGATGACCTCCAACAAAATTGTGATATTGTGAAAAGAAAGTCACTATCCATTATTAGTAAGGCCCTGGAAACATGGTACAGAATAATCATCGCATTAGACTAGAGCAGCGTTTCCCAACCTGTGGTACGCGTACCACTGGTGGTACGTGAGTTGCTGGTTGGTGGTATGCGAAAAATAATCAATAATGGCGGACATAAAAATTAAACAAAAATTAAATCATGAAAATGACATAGAAACGTTTTTCTTCCTATAATTCATAAAAATTATTTAAATTAATATTAAACAGTAAAGTTAGTAAAGTTGTTAATACAGACGTTATACAGTTGTTATAACGAACGTGAAGGGGATGAACATTTCGTTCGTTATATCGAGTGTTTGTTATACCAAGAGGCAGAGCTGGTGTGAAGCGGATTCAGCGCGTTTGCCGAACCCGCCTTCGGCCCAGTTTCGGTTTGCTTTGTTAGTGTTTTAGGGCCCCTCAACTACACGGTCATTAGAGTCCCGTCCACCTTGAAGCTCTAATGCAGAGACTGCACAGACACCACACTAATGCAACGATTTTTGGGTATTAGCAGTACCCAGGCTTCCCAAGCGGCCACCTATGTCGGTAGCGGCGAATTGCGTTGGACACACCAGTTGTGGTCTAATCACTGAAGTTAAACAGCGCAACCCCAGTTAGTACTGACATGGGTGGCCGCTTGAGAAAATGGGTACTGCTAATACCCAAAAATCGTCACATTAGTGTAGTGTCTGTGCAGTCCCTGCATAAGAACTATGCTGTCAACGTGGCTCTAATGACCTTTTAGTTGAAGGGCCCTAAGACACCAACAAACAAAGCTACCCATGTCAGTACTAACTCGGGGTTGCATTGTTTAAGTGCTGTGTCCAAAACAATAAGCCGCTCTCGTTTGGCCCAGGCTTGTGCCGAGGTGCGATCCTGGTTCACCACTTTCGCCAGAACCCGGCCTCGCCTTTAATAAGGCCCCATCCACGGGCCTATATATTAAAAAATGTAAAATTTTGTAAAATATTTATGTAAAATATTTATTTGTGAACCCGCTTCTGCAAATGCTCGCTCCAGGTCAGCCACGGGGCCGTGTTTTACACATTGTTTTTCCTCCCAGGCAGTTTTCGTGGATTTCTATGACTCATAGTGGGTTTTACCTAAAGCTGCTTGCAAAATTTTTTCCCAATGGCACAAAAGGATATTCTTTTTCTCTGACCTACGAAACCCAAAAGCTGTTCGTTATAAAGATAGTCGTTTAGCACTGCGGGATAATGAAGGGACCAGCCAAACCGTTCTTTATATCCAGGGCCGACCTTCTCTATAATGGGGCCCGGGTGTAAAAATCTTTTAGGGCCCCAAAATATTTTTCCAAAAGTAAAAATAAAAGGATTCAGAGTAAATGGACTCCTCTTAGATTTCCTCCTATCCCATTCTGAGATCCTTCCTAATTAGGGAAGATATTACATTTTTGGATGATGCCATTTGTCCTAATATTTCGCCATTGCATTTATGAGTTTGTCTGAAAGCTTATGTGGACGTCCACACCTTGAAACATTTTCAGTTGGCCCTGTGTCATTATATTGTTTTATTACACTTCTGATTATCAAAGGTATTTTGGTTTTAACAACCCCAAATTATAATAAATTATTGACTCTTAACCTCTTATTCTGGGTTGTCCAACCTGTGGCCCATTAAGGCTTGTAATGTGGCCCATAGTGCATCATTTCTAATTATGCATTATAGCCTACCTGCTATGTAACACCTAACATTATCTTCACCCGTTTGGTTTTGACAGCCTATGGCTGGCAATCAGTTCATGGAGCAGCCGAGTGACGCACAACACCAGAAAGGTTGTATGCTACAACCCTCGTGTAGTTTAATGGAAGGGTTGTTAGGTTACGTTTAGGTTATGTTGCATAGACAGGGTCGAATGAGGGACGTTGCCCCTACAATGTCGTATTAAACTTTTCATATTAGCAATGATCTGGGCCCTGATGGGTACTGATGATGGGGCACCCCTCAATCGTGGGGCCCGGATGCAATGCACCCTCTGCACCCCCCCCGGATGGCCAGCCCTGTTTATATCGAGTGATGTCGTTATATCAAGCAAATAATATATGGGAGGTATAGGCATTTTGGCCGGGACATGCTACCCTGTTCGTTATATCGAGCAGTTCATTATATTGAGATTCGTTATATCGAGAGTCTACTGCATGTACAGTCAATGATTGGTAATTTTCTTAACAATATTAATATTTGAGGGAAAATTTTTCGATGAGGAAGACGTTTTTTATAAATGTGGGGGGGGGGGGGTATTCTTTGTGGAGCGTCCCATTTTGAGCTCTGAAAATATGGTCATACTATAAAATTTATAATGCAAATAAAATAACACTCGCAATAACAACATTTCACGAAATACAATCCGTTTTAAGAAGTGGTACAATTTAGCGTGATGTACTACCAAGTGGTACACGAGCCAAAAAAGGGTCTGGTGCCCATCTTGCACCTCTGAATGGACACAAGGGCGATATATTGGAAAGTGTTATTCCACAGCCGGTTGCCGAACAAGGCTGCAACCCCTTGAGACATTCCACTGAGGTCGGGGGACGAGCCCGTTCACCTGGAAATTCTGCTTCCTCTACCCGTTTCTTAATAGAGCGGGTTCTTTCACGTGCAGGAGCCATCGCAAACCACACATGACCTCGGTTTTACTTCTCATCCGAAAGAAGGCACACTCAGGGCTTCCCTCTCGCCGTAAAGAACCCAACCAACCTCGGTCCAGTGTCGAACCAAAAACTACTGATGCAGTTACCGAGCGTGCTACCCACTGCGCCAATGAGGCGGGCTTTTTCATAGGGCTAGGTTACAACTCATATATGGTCTTTGGAGTTGTGTGCCACCAAACTTTTAAATTAGTAAGTGTACCACCATACCGAAGAAAGGATTGAGAATCGTTGCTGTAATGTATCTAACGAGAATCATTATCATCATCTTACCCTCCTCAAACCTGCGGCGGGGTCGGGTCTGTGGGTCCAAGTCCCTCTCCACCCAGCACGTCTGTCTCTCTGCACCACCTGCTCCCACGTCCGTTTTGGTCTTCCCCTACCCCTGGTGCCCGCATCACATGCAGACCCATAATGGACGTAATAAGCTCCTCCTCCTCTCTCCTCTTCATATGCCCATACCACCTCAACCGCTTCTCCCTCATCTTTTCCGCGATGTGTCCCACCTCCAAGCTAATGTAACATAATCAATTCGGACTCTGTCGGCTTGAGACACCCCTGTCATGTAGCGGTGCATTCTCATCTCAGCCACTTGCTTCTTCCTAGCATCTCAGCCACCTGTTTCTTCCTTAATTATGACAAGTAGCACAGTTTGCCAACAACAAAGGACATGACGGTGTTTAAGGAAAAAAGTATAAAATCAATCCAATATCACTCCTGTTTACTTCATTCCCCCACACCTGGTGGAGTACAAAACTTGATCCTTTCTGGGATCTATCCTGAGACCCACATGCAATACACACTAAACGCCAATTTCAAAGTTGTTGAGAACATCAAATGAGACGAAATAAAAAATAAGTCCCAGAAAGGCCCAAAAATCACTTTGTGGGGTTTTTACTTTACTAGGTGTGGAGGAATGAAGTAAATAGCAGTGATTTGGATGGATTATACACTTTTTGCCTTAAACGCCTTCATGCCCTTTGTTGTTGACAAACTGTGTTATTCACCATAATCAGCTGGAAGTGAAGGATGTCACGTGTGTTGTAGAAAAATGGAACAACTTCCCACAATGCTTTCCAACAGCTATTCATTATTAAAGGAATTCTATAACTTGGGAGTTTTACCTGATTAGCTATTGAGTGAAAAAGCTGTGACCTTCATGACGTGTTTATCATTTTGTGAAGTGGCCATTGGTCCGATTTTAATGATTTATTATCATTGTGCATTATTTGATAGTCCCAATAAGTTTCTAATTGCCTTTCCTGTGTATCACATAAGGGTCCCAAGATGGGTCCCAGAAAGGACTAAATAGGCCCTTTGTAGGTAACATAAAGGTCACAATTCGTTGGAGACTCACATACTTCCTATTTGTTCCCTTTATCAATTTTTACATTTCTCCCATGGCTTAGAAATTTTGGGGGGACAGACTTATTTACCACCCTGTATACTCGCAAATATAAAAACGGTTCTCTTCCAAATTTGGTGCTTCCACTCACCAGCATTCCCATAATGGACCGAACAAGCACCTCATTTCCTCTCCTTAAATGCCCATATCATCTCAATCTATTATCTCTCATCTTTTCCACACTGTCACTTACCCCAAACCACCCTTAGGCAAGGCGCAAAATGAGGCCGCACGGTGACGCAGCGTAACGGAGCCCTACGAAATTCTGCTAGCAGGCAATCACCACACATTGAATCGCAGTTTTTCAACATACTGGTTTGTACTGGCTTTCAACGTAGCAGTGATTGCCTGCTAACAGAATTTCACAGGGCTGCGCCACACTGCGTCACCCTGCGGCCTCATTTTTGCCTTGCCTTAATACAGTCAGGTCTCTGCTAATGCAGGGGATACTCTCCTCAGAAAATCGCATAAAACGAAAAAACTTCTAACCTTTTTCTCGCTATGGCAGGGTCGGGTACCCATTTGGCCCTCTGAATGGACACAGGGTGATATATTGGTCATAGATTTTTATGCAGCCGGTTGCCGGCCAAAGCTGCACTTCTACTCTTATTTATCGTTGGTCTAATGTTCGTTGGGGAATGCTACCGACGCCAGGGGGCGAGCTCCTACACCTGGAAATTTTGCCTGATCTACCCGTTGCGTAGTAGAGTTCTTTTACGTGCAAGTGCCATCATACACCCACACGGAACCTCGGTTTTACTTCTCATCCGAAAGAAGGCACACTCGCGGCTTCTCTCTCCCCCGTAAGAAGCTGACTACTGGCGTAGTTGCCGAGCGTGCTAACCACTGCGCATAAATCACACTAAAAATCGCGTAAAAATCGCATAAAACGAATTCGCATAAAATGAGACTATAAGTCTATTGAAAATGAGGGATACGTTCCATAATTTTTAAAATTCGCATAACTCCGAAATAACGAATTAAAATGAATGTACAACCGCATAAAAAAAAGTTTGTTGATGTTAAAGAAAATAAGTTTCTTAATAAATGTCTTTGGGAAGCTGAAAAAGATTTATATGAACCTTAAATAAAATTGTATTTCAATTCAATTGTCTATCTGGTAAGGGTATACACCATCTGCAAACTGTTTGTAAATCACTTTCATCATCAGAAATAACTGTCTTTGCATTTGATCTCTTTGATATAGACAATACATTTTCACAAACATATTTTTTTCTCACTCTCTGCAGACTTTTGTTTTGACCATCATCATCGCCGTCATCGTCATACCCGTATCCCACTTGCGGCAGGGTCGGGTCTGCAGGTGCCCTGAACATGTTCTGATTGGGGACACTCCAGTCAGGCGTCTGGGACACGCAGGGATATTGGCTGGGTTGTCTGTGGGGGGATGCCGGTTTCACACGTCAAAGTGCCCGGGGTCCACTTGAAAGTGTCCAGCGGGACACTTTGAGACAATGTTTGAGTACCTCAAAGTGCCCACCATCTAGGTCCGAATGCAGATGCCCGAAACTTCTGTCAACGCGAAATTTCTATCAAAATAACTTACCCCGGGTAATGGAAAACGGCCGAGACGCTTTGACGTGAAAGCGGACACTTTGACGTATGTGTTAAATTACCTCAATGTGTCCGGCGACACTTTGACACCAGCCTGCACCTAACGTTAGTTTAATAATATCATCGTCATTTAAGACATCATCCGCCAGCAGTTTTTCTATATCATCATGGTTAAAAAAATGTTCAAATCACCTCCAAAATAAGTTTTAATTTTAGAGCATGTTCAGTGGAACTGCAGACCCGACCCTGCCACAGTCGGGATAAGGGTATGATAATAATGATATGATTGTTAAGTGTCATGTACAAGTGCTGAACCCCCTATTATGTATGCTAATTTCTGACAGACTAAAACGTCTCTGACTGGGTAATACAATGGTCGGTGGATTTTATCAGTGTCATGGGTCTTAGACTGACTATACTTCCTGAACAAGCATACAGTATGCATATTTGGCGAATTTTTTTTAACCAAATGCAAACCGCGTAACTTGGAAATCGCATGAAAAGAACCCACATAAAAAGAGAGCCAACTGTATATTCTTTCCTAATTCTGTGTGTTCCCGACTACCATGTACCACAACATGTACTCATGAACCACAACATGCACTTTCAGCTATTTTCTTTTTTCATCGCTCTTCTGCCCTGCCCAATATTCACATCCACATAGCATAACCGATCTAACCACTATCCTATAGAACAGTGTTTTTAAACATTTTTTTGAAACGGAACCCTTTGGAGGATTTAGACTTCTCGTGAAACCCTTTGGAACATTTAGACTTCTCGTGGAACCCTTTGTAACATTTTGACCTTTCGCAGAACCCCATACAGTGACAGAAAAAAACATTAATTGATACAGGTGTGTGTGTATTTTAGCATAAGCATTTGAATTCGTGGCCTAATGTTTGAGAGAGATACCCGAAGTTCATGTTAGACAGACAAAAGTCGTTCGTGTTTCTTGTGTTTTCATTGTTATTTTTATATTTTACCTTGCCATTGGCGGAACCCTTGGGCGGACCTCACGGAACCCTGGTTGAAAAACACTGCTATAGAAGAAGATTGGTCAACCTCTGGCTCACTGGCCGCATGTGGCCCATTCGGGCTTGTAATTTGGCCCGTGATCAACAGACAGAAAAGTCTCGCTAAAATGGTGAATTGGTTGTGTGTTTCTTTTTATATTTTTAATGATGTGTTATACTTCCTATGTCACACCTAACATTACCTTCCCTTACTTTTGTTGTGACAGCCTGTTCATGGAATAGCCAAGTGGCTCACAGTACCAGAAAGGTTGGACAACCCTGCTATAGAACTTAATATTTAGCTTTACTGGGACTGTCGCTGCTCCCACTTCACCCTACATTGATCCTATAGGTCACAACTGAATCCATTCACGAAGTTTTATGAAGGGTTTTGAACTGGAATGAAAACCCTAAACTCAGTAAAACCGTTATTTTTACCGGAACGAAAACCAGAACCCAACCAAAAAAAAATAATGCTATAATAGTTCGACACATGTAAAAACATGCGGAAACGCGTTCAATTAATTGTCTTCTGTGCAATACGTCGCTTCATTTTATATCTTGGGGCACTATTCTCTCTAAGTGTCAGAAACACGCTCTACAGTGGAACTTTGATCCAAGTGGAACTTCGATCAAAGTTAAGCAACGTAGTTAAGCAACGTAGCCGCAGCTAGTACTGACATTGGTGGCCGCTCGGGAAAACTGGGTCTTTGAAAAATCGTCGCGTTAGTGTAGTGTCTGTGCAGTCTCTGCGTTAGAACTATGTAGTGGATTGAGCTCTAATGACCTTGTATTTGAAGGGCACCAACGATCGAACCAAAACCAATTTTAATTGTATTATTTTGAACATTATCTGATAGTACATTTGCAGTATTATCCTATACTTTCATCAATTTTTAACTTTAACTTGATATAAATCACCTACTAAACGATATTGTAGTTTAATTCTTTTTCATAATACTGCTTTAGGATATGTAACTTAAGAAATGCAATGGTTTATTTACAAATTGTGACATTAAATTCCCGGCCCGTTTTTCAATTATCTCTGTATTGCAAAGCTGATTGGATACAAGGGCGAATATCGGACAGTTTTCCCACAACTAGTTGCCGACCGAAGCTGAAACCCCTATGCTCATTTATCGTCGATCTACTGCTCGTTGGGGGAATCCACTGGCGCCAGAGGGAGAGCTCCTACACATGGAAATTTTGCGTCATCTATCCGTTACATAAGTAGAGAGTGTTCTTTTATTTGCAAATGCCATCGCGCCCTGGCCTCGGTTTTGCTTGTCATTCGAAGGAAGGGACACTTGCGGCCTCGCTGTCACCCGAAAGAGGCCAACCCACCTCGGTCCTGCATGACAGTGGTTCTCAATCTTTTTGAAGTCAGGGAATACTAAACTGACATTTTACTAGCACGAAACACTTAAACTTTAAAGCAGGTTGTACACTTTCTACACTTGATACTTACTACATCATCATTCCCTTATCCCGCTGCGGCAGGGTCGGGTCTGCGGGTTCTAGCCCTCCACTCCCGTCTATCTCTCCCCCAGTTCCCCGTCCACCCCACACACTGCCATGTCCCTTCAGACAACCAGTTCCCAAGCCTGCTTCAGTCTCCCCCTACCACAGACGCTGGCAACCACCTGCATTCCTGGAATGCACCTAATGAGCTCCTCTTCCCCTCTTCTTATATCGTGTCCATACCACCTCAGCCTGTTCTCCCTTATTTGTTCGGCGATGTCCACCACCCCGGGCTACCTCTAATACGCTCATTCCTAATTCTATCAGCTCTCGACACGCCACACATGTGCAACAGCATTCGCATCTCAGCTACTCGCATTCTGTTTACGTGGCTCTTCCCAAACGCACAGCACTCTGATGCATATGGCATAGCTGGTATAACGGCTGCCCTGTAGAACTTCCCTTTCAACTAGATTGGGATCCTCCTATCACACAGGACACCGCTTGCCTGTCTCCACTTCAGCCACCCCTTCCACCATTGATTCTGCAGGAATCAATTGCTTTGGAACGTTGATCTTAAGTGCTTTACCTTTTGCAACTTTGTCACCAGTTTGCCCCTCGAATGCACGTCACCGTTACTTTACTTTCTTTCCCAATTGAAAGCTAAATACTCTGTCTTCATGTTTATCGTTAGCCCTCCCTTTTCTCTTGCTCCTCTAATATCGTTTAGTCCCTTCTCTACCTGTTCTCGGCAGTCTCTAAGTTTTCCTATATAGTCGGCAAATGCCAAGCACTTGGGGGCCTAATCTCCTTCTCCCGTTAGCAGTTCGTCCAATACCAGGATGAAAAGGTATGGGCTAAGTGCTGAACCTTGGTGCACTCCAACCCTTACTGGAAAGCCCTCAGTATTCCCCCAACGTGTCCTTACCCTGGCTATGAGGCCATTATACATATATTGGACTATTCAATATACCTTTCTTCCACCCCCTTTTTCGCAATATCTCCCAACTACCGTGGTACTTACTACCACTTTATATAACTATAAAAACGAACAACTATGCCATTTGCGTTTGCTGATTACAATCCCATCCAAACATTATTTTAAATTGTATCGATATTTTCCAACACCTTTATTTGTGCATTAATTTTTTTGCGTAACACTTGAAGTGATTTCACTAAACACCAGTGTTCCGCGGAACACGCTTTGAGAACAACTGCTGTATTGAACCAAGAACTAGAGTCCTACCCACTGCGACACCTCTGCTTTCCTCTGCTGCCATGAACAAGAATATAACTTAACGTTATTATTTATCTTTTTCTCTTAATATTTTATAAAATATATATTTATTTCATAGTTTTGAATATTTTCTATTTTGATTTTATGTTTGGGGGATACATAGCGATAAATTACCCCCTGCCTAAGCATGAAAAGGGTTAGTTGTTTTTGTTAACCGTTGTATAGTATAGAGCAGTGTTTTTCAACCTTTCTTTTGGAACGGAACCCCTTGGAGCATTTAGACTTCTCGCGGAACCCTTTGAAACATTTAGACCTTTCGCGGAACCCTTTGGAACATTAGACCTTTCGTGGAACCCGATACAGTGACAGAAAAGAACATTAATTGATACAGGTGTGTGTGTGTGTGTTGGCATAAACAGTTGAATTCGTGGTCTAATGTTTGAGAGACACCCGAAGTTCATCTTCGACAGACGAAAGTCGTTCTGGTTTCTTGTTTTCACTATTTTTATATTTTACCTTGCCATTGGCGGAACCCTTATGCTCCGTGGAACCCTGGTTGAAAAACACTGGTATAGAGCAGTGTTCTGCAACCTTTTTGGTATCGTGGAGCTCTAAAAGCGTACCCCAAGTTTCGCGGACTTTGTCCCCCGGGATAAAAATTGTTATTAAAACCGGTCATTTCAAAATTTAACCTTTTCCTTCTACTTCCTGTGCCACCAAGGTGGGTGTATTAATCTTGGAAAAGAGTCGATTTTTTATTACAATTCATACTGTATGTTGTAAATGGACACAACACCCCATTATTTTATGAATAGGGAATGGGCTCAAGCCCTATCCCATACAAACTCAAGCCCTATCCCATACAAACTGTCTCGGGTGCCAATTTATTCCACTGGTCCCGAAATACTGGATCGGATGTTTATACAGACATTTTCGCTCAGCCATCTACCAATTCATTCATTCTATATTTACATTGGCCTGTTTTCTTTGTTGGAGTGTCTTTCTTCCACTGCTTTTAGGGTGGTGAGCTCCATAATAGGAAAATTTTGCCCATCTTGACTATTGTTATACTCCAGGCCATCCCTGCCAGGATGAACTCCGAGCCAATCATTCTTCTTAATAATGTATGGTGAATCAGGGTAAGACGGCTATCGGGGGAAGATGACTTATTTCATCTAATTAAGCAGTGTGACCAAATTATTTGTTTATTGCAACGTTTTGACTTCTTTTTGGCAGAAAAACTAAAATAAGTTAACAGATTTGCCCTGTGAAAATTTTCCTGAGATGCAGATAATCTCAAATAAGAAAATGACAAGAAACGATGTCAGGAAATCCAGTAGAGGAAATTAGGATCAGGAAACCCTTCAATTGACCATGGAACATGTTATTTCAAGGGGATTGAACTGCTTTTGAGCATCAAAACACTGTTTTTGTGTGTCAAACAGATATCTGCAATGAATGAAATTATAAACACTGGAATTACAATTTGTTAGCCATTTACTTTATTTTAATAATAAAATGTGTCATGTCAGTGAGCACTCCATGCTAATTTATTATTTGATCTTTTTTTGGAAAATTCATAATTGCCATCTTCCCTTGACTGGTGGGGTAAGATGCCTAAAATACACTTCTTTATAATTTCTCTCATAGTCACTAAAGCACCAGGAATATTGGCTGGTTATCTGTGGTGGGATGCTGGCCTACCCCACTGTTCCAACACCACATTTTACAACCAAAATGTAAAATTTGGCAGGTAATTTAATGCTTTGTCGGTTTTAATATTGCATGGTGTCTCACCTATTGCACAATAACAATAATGCAATAAGGAATCAGGCTCTTGCCCGAACAGAGGTACAGGTGTACTCCAGAGTTTTTCTTCCTCCTCTGTTCTGTGGATGACCCTAGTGCAATGTGATTCATAGTATTTTCACATGATAAGTTGAACTTCCTAATAAGTCACAGATGGTTGGTTAATTGCTTTTCATTGTTCGAATAAGGATGGATGGGGTACTCCTGTACCCCTGTGTAGCAAATGTGTGAGGTTTATATGGCCATTATGAAGTGCAGGAAAGCCATAAGCAGAGCATAAAGAGACAAAAATTCATATTCTTTAACCACCACGCTATCCACTATGTGGTGTAAACATCAGTGCAATAACTTGCTGGCAAGTGCTCTCGAGATAGGTTTTTCAGACGCTACTTGCCCACATCTTACAAGTTACCATCAGAAGTACTTGTGAAAGTTGTTTGCTCATGTAAACTAAGCTTTAGTGCAGATATTGTTGAAAGAAAAGTTTCAAAGAGAAAGTATTCTTTAGCATTTAAATTGTTGGTAATTTCGGCAGCTGAGAATGATGATAATCGTCCTGTGGCTAAACCTCTACAGTTATCTGAATCTAGGGTAATGATTTAAATTTTAAATGAACCATTGATTATTTCTCTCAATTTCATTTTGCCAATAAATTCAGATTCGAGAGTGGCATCAGCAAAATCAAAATTAATTAATGGAATCAACGTGTCTAACTAAACAGTTTCCATTTATAAATGGAAAAAAAATAATAAACAGCGCCCTCCAATAAATGGGGCAACAAAAAAACCTTTGAAAAAAAAAAAACGGCGCGCCGTTTATTAAAATAAATATGGCATCTCTGCACTACCAAGGAAGGTTAAAGAAATTCAGTGACAAGTTTCTAAATTTATTATTTGCATATTTCCAGGTTATCCCTCGATCCTGTCTGGCTTTTCTCCTTGTGGGCAATCTTTCCACGGAAATGCAACTCATCTATTGTCTTCTCATCAACAAAGAAAACGACGACACAGGACTATTTTTACAGAGGAACAGTTGGAACAACTGGAAATGACTTTTGAAAAAACCCATTATCCAGACGTCCTTCTTCGAGAGGAACTAGCAATGAAAGTTGATCTAAGGGAAGAAAGAGTGGAGGTAAGGGCAGATAAGAAACTTAGCCGCTAGGCTGATCCTATAGTGTCTAATGAAATTTAATTACCATATTTTCTGGTAAATAACACGCACCTACTGGATAACACGCATGTAAAAAAATTCTTTCTGTGAGAAGTGCATACATAACACACCTTTCAAAAATTTCAGCACTTTGTGTGCCTGGGGTAGAACAGGCACACTGTATCCCCAGCATGTCATAAAATGCTGTAGAAGTTAGTGGGGAAAACGAAGTAACTGGAGAGAAAGAAGTTACTGATATTCCAGTCGAAATAATATGGGCTATTGAATCCTTTGATTTTCCATAGTATATCATGCACTGTCATTTTTGTCATTTTTCCATATATTTTGTATATACAGTATAATGCGCGTGTTGTCTACCAGAAAATATGGCATTATTATTATCGCCACTGTGTAAAGAATTATAAGTCAGATCTGTTTGAGCCAACGTGCTATAAGTACTTTTCAATGAGCATGTAGATCAATGGCGGATTTGGGGGGAGGGCGAGTAGGGTGCACGTCCCCATGACTGAAATGAAAGTAGTAACAAAACTAAAAAGAATTGTACCTTTGAGTTACAGCTTATTTAGTAAAGAGAATATGATTAAATATGAAGCAATTATTTTTAAAGTGAAGAACAGAAAAATTGAAAAAGCAATGATGACTAGTGGCATATTTTCACAAGGACGATGACGATAATGCGCCCCCATGAGGGTTTTCTAAATCCACTACTGATGTAGATGCAGTAGCATAGCTAGGAAGGGGTAGAAGGGTGGCCTGCCCGACACAGCAGCATTTTGATGAGACACAGTTTTATATATTGGTGATTCTTCACATGATACAATAATTGCTTCATTTCGGTTACGTTCTTTTCTGAAGAGCACTGTAAACTTGGTGTTTATAAACGCGTTTATACTGATGCACATAGACCATTGGCATCATGAATTTGCAGCATGCACATTCCTTCAGTTCCCATATGCTACTTGCAACTGCAAGCAGCCTTCAAGTGTAAATAAACATGCGTTTCCAAAATCAAAATTTTTTTGAACTTGAAGCGTGTTTGCCTGGTGTTTGAACATGCATGGCTCACATTCTAGCAAATTGAACTGCAAATCTACAGTACTGATTTTAATATATTACAGTGGAACCTTGGTTTGCAAGCACAATTTGTTCCAGATACATGCTTGTAATCCAAAGCATTCATATATCAAAGCGAATTTCCCCATAAGAAATGAACGGGAACTAAGTTGATTCGTTATACATCCCAAAAATTTTCATATAAAAATGATTAATACAAAATACAGTATAAAATAAAAATACATAAAACAAATTAACAGCACTTTGCCTTCAGAAAGAATCATGTCATTGTGATTGTTTGTTGGTGTTTAAGGTCCCATCAACTACAAGGTCACTAGAGACCCATCCACTGCATAGTTCTAATGCATAGACTGCACAGACACTATGCTAATGCGACGATTACTGGGTGTTAGCAGTATCCAGTTTTCCTGAGCGACCACCCATGTCAGTACTAGCTGGGCTTGCGTTGCTTAATTTCAGTGATCAGATGAGAACTGGTGTGTCCAACGCAATCTGCCGCTCCCATGTCAATGTGAGGAAGACGAGAGAGAAGAGAGGAGTTGCTAATGAACAGTCACTATATTTTGGCACCAAACAAAAAAAATGATTTTTAATGTTCACTGTATCCTAGTCGCGTACTGCTGGCAAGCTCTAACACTAACTACTCAAGTGAATGAATCAGGCAAATTCCTAGCTTTTAAAGTATGTAATGGAATGCCAAAAAAAAATACCAGTATGTAATGGAATGCAAAAAAAAAAAAATACCAGTATGTATTGAAAAAAATAAATACAATTATTATATTTTGATTATCAATATATGTACTGCTGTCAGATAAATAATTACTGCTGCTACTTACTAAGAATGAAAAATAGTAAGAGAAAAAAATAAATATTGAGAAGTGCCAAAGGTATATGCACGATATCACATCACGCGCGATTCGGACGTGAGAAAAAATTCCTTTCACCAGCACTACTTGTATTGCAAGACAGCACTCAATAATGAACTTAAAATTTATTAAAAAGTATTGCTTGTCTAGCAAAACACTCGTAGATCAAGTTATGCACAAATCAAGGTTCCACTGAATAGTGAAATAAGAAAAGCGAATTTTAAGGTAAAAGGGCTTTTTAATTTTCTAAATATAATTATAAGACGATAATGAATTGAAAAAATTATGCACTTATACTAATAATTCGTTATGTGCATTAGGAATTTTTTTTTTTTGGTGTAAGCATAGGGGCGTGCATTTACAATGGCTTGGGGTGGAGCAAGCTCTGCTTTTCCTGTCGTCACATGGGATGACAAGTGATGCGCTATGCATGGAAAGGGTCAAAGAAGCAAAGTGTATACCATACTTAAGGTTGTTACAGAGTTCAGCAACTAGTGCCAGATCTAGATATTGAGAGGCCCTAGGCCATTTCAATTTTTAGGCCCATCTCAAGCTCTTTTGAGGTCCCTTTCTTAAGTTTTGAAGTCTCCTAAATGTTGAGGCCCTAGACTTCAGCCTAGTTAGCCTAATGGTAAATCAGGCACTTTGTGGCACCATGTAGGGACAGTATTCGAGAATCGCTTCTTCACATGAGGGTCATAGGGTGGTATGTACTTTTCTATAGCCTCTTCATAGATGGCAGCTGCCTGTCCTTTCAGCCAATTCTATAAGAGTATACTGGTCTGTAGTTCGTTGTCTGAGTCAAACTTCTGCCCTCCTAACCAGCTTTTCATGTGACCAAAGAGATAAAAGTTGGGGGGGAAGCCAAGTGGGTACTGAAACACCATTAGGAGGACACTTTTACTCAGACAATCAGCTACAGACTAGTATACTCATACAGATTTGACTAAAAGGGCAGGCTGCTGCCTTCCATGACGAGGGTATAGAAAAGTTCGTAGCACACTATGACAAATGTCTCAGTCAGAAAGGTGACTATGTAGAGAAATAGCTGGAATGTGTACTTAAATGTTCCAAATAAAACAGTTTGGATTTTCACTATGGTTTTCATTTTGTGACAGATCTTACCTTTAACAGAATTGGCCTTGTTTTATTTTCTTAGTAGTTTAATCTTCAGTCTGTGAGGCAGGAGCAGGTACATTCTAGAATGTGTCTTATCTCAATTTTTGATGCAACTGTTGTCACCAACTTGAGACACTAGGTGGCACTTGTCACCCATGTGTCAAATTCCTAAGAGCTTGGCAAATTTTGACTTTGTTTGAATTATTTACCGTCTTCTCTAGGGTAAAACCCACCTTTTTCAAGGCATAAACCCTGAAGTATTCCAGTGAAAGGTAGGACCGTTGGGTGTTGAGGCCGGGAACTAGTTGTGAGGTTTGGCAATTTAAGCCTAACATCATGACGTTTAGTGCCAATCCCAGCATGGTGCAGGTTGCATTGTCTGCAACCACACTGTGCTATGGGGCAAAATTTAATTATTTAATTACTTATTACTAAAAGTTAATATCGTTATTATTCTTATTGTTATTATTATTAAGCAGTAGGTCTGGATAAGTTCCCCATTGATGTTTGGCACACCTTCAGGACCACAGGAATTACATGGCTAGGGAAGCTTTTTAATAAGTTAGCAAATGGTGAGAAAGTTGGATAGTTCCACTGTTCAAAGGCAAAGGTGATGCTCAGGACTGTGGAAACTGTAGAGGCATAAAGCTAATGAGCCATTCTATGAAATTGTGGGAGTGACCAAAGATCTCAGAGACCAAACTAGTGTCAGGGGAACCAATTTGGGTTTATGCCTGGAAGATCCACCATGGAACCAATCCTTATTCTACACCAGATGACAGAGAAGCATAGAGTGGCAAAGAAGGACCTCCATGAAATATTTATTGACCTGCAGAAGGCTATGATAGTGTTCCTAAACAGGTAGTATGGAGCGTTTTAAGAAAGAAAGGGGCTAATGAAGGTCTTAATAGGATAGTGCAGGATATGTATGATGCTTCCATTGTTAGGTTGAGGACAGCATAGGGAATCACTGCATGCTTCAACGTGCAGGTTTGTGTGCATCAGGGGTGCCATATATAAATCACAGATAGAAGTTAAAATCTGTTATGAGAAGTTCCAATGATCATGAGTCTAGAAATGGTTGCTTTATGAGAAAAATGACAATTTATAAGTAAGAAAGAAAGCTGCCATATGCATGGAAGACAAAAAATTCTTAAGAACATGCTCATTAAAATGCTTTGTCTTCCGCTTGTCATTTTCTCTCTTTCTATGTGTAATTAAAAGGCTTATAATGACTCATAAGAATTGCCCTAGATTTTGGTTTGTGTTTTTGCTCATGAGACTATCATAGAAAATCATTTACAATGTCCAGCTTAGTGTAAGGGAACATAATTCACACAATCCTAACCAATTAGGCCTACATCATCATCATACCCTTATCCCTCCTGTGGCAGGTTCAGGCCTGCAGGTTCTAGCCCTCCACTCCCATCTTTTTCCCACTAGGACCCGCCCACCCACATCTGCTTTGGTTTCCCCCTACCCCAGATGCTGCAAACCACATGCATTCCTGGAATGCACCTAATGAGCTCCTCTTCCCCTCTTCTCATCAAGTGACCATAACACCTCAGCCTATTCTCCTTCGTTTTTACTGCCATGTCCACCCGCCCAGCTTCCTCTAATATACAAATTTATAATTCTATCTGCACTTGACATGCTACTCATGTACCACAGCTTTCGCATCTAGGCTACTTGCATGGCTTTTCTTCACTGCCAACACTCTGATCCATATAGCATAGCTGGCCTGACCACTGTCCTGTACAACTTCCCTTTCAACTAGATTGGGACCCTTCTTTATTGATTCTATGGGTCACATCCAAGTCTATCTCCCCATTGCTTTGAAGCGTTGACCCTAAGTATTTTACCTTCTGCACCTTTTTCACCAATTCCCCTCTTGAACGTATGTCCCATTATTTGCCTGACCACCTCAGTTGAACGCTAAATACTCTGTCTTCTTCATGTTTATCTTTATCCCTCTCATTTTCATTCCACCTCCAATATCGTTTAGTCCCATCTCTATCTGTTCTCTGCAGTCACAAAGTTTTCTGACATCATTGGTGAATGCCAGGCATTGAAGGGCCCATTCTCCTACTCCCGTCAGCAGTTCGCCCATAACCAGGATGAAAAAGTATGGGCTAAGTGCTGAATCTTAGTGCACCCCAAATTTCACTGGAAAGCCCCAAGTGTCCTTACTCTGGCCATGGAGTCATCATACATATCCTGGACTATTCAAATAAACCCTTCTTCTACCCCCCCTTCTCATAGTACTTCCCAAACAACCTTTCGTTAGACACTATCATAGGCCTTCTTCAGGTCAATGAAGGTAGCATGGAGATCTTGTTTTGCTGCCCTATACTATTCTTTCATCTGCGTTTGGCGATTGGCTCCATTGTGCACCTACCTGCACAGCTGGCATGATGGGCATGCAAACTGTGCGACGGCACAGGGCCCCACACATTCGGATTAATAAACGAATTTATAGAAGGTCCCCACTTCACTTTTGTGCAGAGCCCTGCACCATTAGTTTGCACAGGGCTCTGCAAAATGTAGCACCGGGCCAAACTGATTTGCATGGACACTAGTTTTATCCTGGAGACCACGTGCCATTACCTCTCCCAGAGTTTCATGGAGTGGCTCATTAGCGTTATACCTCTATAGTTGCCACAATATTGGGCATCCCCTTTGCCATTGTAGAGTGGTAATATCAACTCTCACGCCATGCAGATGGCATTCTAGCTATTCTATCTATTTAAGCCTACAACCTAAACAAATCGAACTTAACCAAATATATCAACAAACCAACTCTAATCTAACGTATCTTAGCGTTGCTATTTTTTACTTCCTATCTTTACCTTGTTCGGTGTTTAACAACCTATAGGAGAGACAATGGCAAGTCGTCCAGTTTCATAATTAATTATATTTTATTTTGAGATATAATGTGCCATGGTACTTAGAATGTATCTTTCTTCATGCATTAACGTATGTAGTTATTTAAAGTGAAACATTTTTTATATCTTCAATTTGATTTTATAATCTTTAATGAACAAATTCTATCTTGTCCCAAATTTTGGGCAAGACAGAATTTTTGGGGCAGATTTGGGCAAGTCCTGGGGTAGTCAACGAAATTAGTAAATTCTCTAAATCATGTCATTGTAAACTTATTCATTTTATAGTTACAATATAATTAGGTTACCATTTATTACATTGTTAAGATAAATGAAATATTTTCAGTTTTTGTGTGAATAATATAAGTGCTTGAACACTAAAATTTAAAATCAAAGTAAATAATAACCAAATGTAAATAATAACCTTAACTTAAAAGTTAATACTTCTAGTTGACGGTAATCATAGATACACTGTCCCCAAAAAAAGAAGATGCCGGTGAATATTGAGGGTCAAGATGGTGAGTTTGCCAACTTGCCCTAAGCAGCAATTTGAAAATTTAAAGATTATAGTGATAAGATTAAAAGATTATTATAATAATGAATAGTGAATATGAATAGCTAATTGTCTAAGGTAGACGAAAATACTATTATAGGTTTTGATACTTTACCTCTATATCAGGCCTGTGTCTTATTTGCTGAATGTGGATAATTATACCACACAACTGCAAAACAATGAAACTCATGTAAATGATATTGAAATGGCAATAGTACCATGACAACATGATTTTTTTAGCATCTACAGTATATGTTATGTCACATAACGGGTTGGGGAGTAAGCCAAGCAGCTATAACAGCACTAACCATTAGGAGGCTGCTCGAGGGAGATTAGGAGGTTGATATAGAGCAGTGCTCTGCAACCGGTGTGCCTTGAGCCATTACAGGTGTGACACAGTCAAATAAGATAATTTTCTAACTAAGTAATATTTCAATGGTGCTCATTAGAAACACAATAACGAGAATACTTGCCAAGGTTTCAGAATTGTATGTGCAACTTCTCTGAAAAAATCTCATTGCCCGAAGTGTGCTGTGGAATCCTAGGAAGAACTTTGGTGTGTCGTAGGTGAGAAAAGGTTGTGGAGCACTGGTATAGAGGATAGATTGTAGGATGGGGAAATTTATTCTACATGTTGATATCCTATCAATTTTCTTCATATGAATTTTTATCCTATCAGTTGTCCTATGAAATACCTCTCTGCCAGTTGTCGTACGAAATGGTGTTCTACCAATTGTCATACAAAATGTTTTTCTCCCATTTGTCCTACGAAATTCTGCTCTTCAGTTGTGCTATGAAATGCCACTCTACCGGTTTTCCTGCGAATTGTTGTTTTAATTCTTCCAGCTACCCTTGAATTGTTGTTCAAGTAGTTGTTCTATGAAATGTCGTTCTATCAGTTGTCCTATGAACTGTTCTACCCGTTGTCGACCTATTAATTGGTTTCCTGTGAATTGTCACAATCCCTTAATAGTTATAATAGTAGCTCTTTCAATTTGTTGTTTTGTAACTGATTTAATGTTATATATTAAAATATTTTTATTAGGTTTGGTTTAAAAATCGTCGAGCAAAATGGAGAAAACAAAAGCGAGAGGAACAGGAGAAAATGCGTCACGAACAAGATATAATTCTGCAACCTCTTGTCCAGCAGAGAAAGCACCAGAAGGAACCTGAGAGGCACAAAACTAATCTACCTGTCATTGCAAGCCATTCACCAAGCATGTTATCAGAGGAATTGCATGCTGTGATTGAATCTGGGTTTAACAAACATGTACAGCATTCGAATGACAGCATTCGTATTGAAAATTACCATGGCCAGAAATCTTTGCAGTATAGTACTTTGATCGGCTTACATCCATCAAATAGCCATCTACAGCGTTGCGAAAATATTTCACCTATTAAAAGATGTCCTGTTCTATCAAAAGACACTAATATATCGTTAAGTCGTGATGAAGATCAGAGTGAACAATGCCAACCAGCGACAAATGCAGAAGTTGATGAAACTATAAATGCTTTAAAGTTCAGTTCATTATACTCGGTTACCGGTCATCATCTTCAGCCCAGTTCATTGCTGTTAACGTCAATGAAGCATGTAGGGCATTCCCAAGTTTTAAAAGAAAATGATTGTGAAAATACTTTGTTAAATTCTGTAGGTTTGAAGAAAAGCAATACAAGTAGAATTCCATCATTGATTTTGTGATCTGCCAAATAGTACTAGGCCTGATGTTACAATATGAAAATGTTAAATTGAAAAATTTGAAATTATACACTGTAGTATTAAAGTACATTTTTAATATATTCACTTTTAGTCTAGTTTTTCGACTCATTTTCTAGATTTGCTTTCTCACAGTCACACATTTTACATCTAGAACTTCACAAAACTTGGATCTCATGAATTGCGTTTGTTATTTATTCATTGGTGTTTTAGGGCCCTTCAAGAAACTAGGTCGTTAGCAAGGTTACTATTGATCAGGTTGGCCATTCAGCCTCATTTAAAAATTTTTCTCTTCACCAGTTAGCTCCTCCCCCTACGTCATTATGGAAGCAAGTAATAGCTTAAAGGTCGGTTTACACTAGGAAATAATTTTGTGCAAGTTGCTGCCAGACATTAACATCCTGTGTGTAAACAGTGTTTTGAGTTTACTTCTGGAAATTGTTAGAAGATTTTGTGAACCATTTTACTTGTAATTGTAAATGCATGTTGGAGAAGTTGTGCAAATTACCACATTTCCAACTCCTCTCGATTTTTTTGTAAGTGTGACAGAGGGAAAACATGGCAGGTAAAAATGTGGATGGCATGGAGACTAATCTGCTAATCACTCTGTAAATGTATAAAAATTAAAAATCAAAAAAGCCAAACCACAATTAGAGGTATAGATATAGTTGACTGGCATCTGATGGCCCTAGTAATTGAACCCAAATTGTCAGATCCTGATTTTTGGACCATGATAGTGGGGCCCTGATTATGGAAGCCTAATACTGGGAACCTGAAACTTGGAGCCTGTTACTGAGACCATGATAGTCTGATCCCAATAGTTGGACCCTGATACCCACACCCCAATACCAGGACCCTGATACTGAAACCCTGATTCTGGGACTGTGATAGTTGGCAAAACTTGGGCCCTGATACCCAGACTCTGATACCTGGACCCAGATACCAGGACCCTGATGCTCAAACTACTATACTCCGACCCTGATACTGGGACCCTTATTGTAGGCCCCTTGATAGTGGGAACAGCCCTGTAAATCCTGCTACAGAGCCCCAGGGCTCTGTGGAGCACCAGTTGAGAACCACTGGTCTATCAGACTACCTCAGATGTCAAAAATCTACAGTTTTCTTAGTTTCCTGAAACACAGAAGTTTTTGTGTCTGCATACCCATCTAATTATGGTACTAAAGGCAAAGTACACTAAAAGCATGTTCATGACAAACAGTGTATGTCGTCCAACAGGCACAGATCCAAGGGGGGGGGGGTTTGTGGTTGCAACCCCCCTCCCCCCCAAAATCGCTGCCTATGGTTCAACCCCCCTGACGAAAATCCCAGATCTGCCACTGTCGTCCAATAACCCACACAGATACTGGCTATACTGTCTGTGGGGGATGCCGGCCTACCCCACAGAGGTCACTCAGCCCACTATGACCCCCATGTTTGTTGTTGTTTGTTATGTTTTAGGGCCCATCGACTACAAAAGTCATTAGGGCCCAGAAAGACATTCTACATGGTGGGGGTGTAAAAGGCTAACCCACCATAAGGATAATAAATAAGGGCAAAAGCTCACTAAGAATAATAATAGTAAAAGGCAAAAGCCACACAATAAATAGGGAATAAACAAAGGCAAAAGCCAAAAAAACAAAGCTAAACAGGCAAAATAGACACACATAAAAAGGCAAAAGCCAAAACAAACACAGCAAAAATTGGCAAAAGCCTAAACAGACACTAACACAGAAGGGCAAAAGCCAAAAACGACACAAAAAATGAAAATGCAAAAGCCAAAAAGGAAGAATAAAAGGAAAAGATGCCAGAAGGAAAGGGCATCAAGATTAAATGTTGTGAAAGAGGTCAGCCTCTTCCACAAATACAAGCAAGCTCTCAACCCCCTGGAGGTCATCCCCAAGTGAGGTGGAGAGCTCCGGACTGACTCCCAGTCGACATCTAAGTTCACGGTATCTCTCACAGTGACTAAAAATGTGTGCCACTGTGAGAGGCTCCCAACAGGAGTTACACCACGATTCATCCTCACTCGGTAGTATGTAGGAGTGGGTGAGGAAAGTGTGACCAAGTCACAGCCAAGCAAGCACAACCTCTTCCCTCTGCGACTGGCAGCATGAGGACGCCCAGTGCACTGATGTGTCCTTCAGTGTGTGAGCGTCCCTTCAGTGAGAGAGTGTCAGAGGAGGGGACAGCAGTGTCAGGAATATCTGGTAGGTGGGCCACCTGATGGGCATGGGCATCAGCCCTCTCATTGCCCATGATGCCAACATGCCCCGGGACCTGCATGAACAACACTGTCTTACCCTGCTGACGAATCATGAACAACAACCTGTGCACATCCTGGACGGTGGCATGTCTACTAGAAAAGGTGCACAACAGCTGAAGGGAGGATAGGGAGTCAGTTGCAATCACAGTGTTGGTGATTCAAACATTGGATTAGTTCCAGTGCTTTATGCAGAGCTGTGAGCTCTGCAGTTAAGACACTGGCAACGCCTGGAAGGCGGCCCCCTATGAGATGACCAACCCACAGAGGTACCATCCTTTGACCCATCCATGTAAACGAATATGTGGCCCCGATAGGTCAGAGAGAGGCGTCCAAACTCTTGTTGGTACACTGACCTATGAGTACTGGCTTTGGGGAAGGCTGTGAGCATCCAATTACAACTTGGTTCTGGCACTGTCCAGGGCGGCACACAGGCCGGCAGTATGAGTTGCACCCTAGGCAGAGTCACACCCAGCCCAGGGAGACCATCCATCCACTACATGCCAAATGGAACAGGAAACCCTGACTGGCGGTCGAATGGCCATCTTGGAGTGCGACTAAAACGGCTGGGTGTGTATGGTACTGTGGCTGACCTTTACGCTGCAAAATATATGCAGCTGCCAAATACTGCTGGTGCACAGTCAGTGGTGGTTCATGGGACTAAAGACTGAGCACGGGACTTGTGCAGAATGCTCCAATGGACAACCGGATGCCAGTGTTATGTACACTGTCCAACATCTGGAGAGTAGATGGAGTGGTCAGGCCATATACACTACAGCCATAGTCAAAACGCGATCAAATGAGTGATCGGTATAGTCACAGCATCACTGTTCGATCTACCCCAAAACCTGTGCCCTGCATATTCAGGGAGCGAAAGCACTTAGCCTTCAGCTCCTTCAAGTGTGGGACCCACGTGAGATGGCTGTCAAAACGGAGACCAAAAAACCGGGCTGCCTCTACAACTGGGAGGAGGCGGCCATACAGGGTAAGCTGAGGCTCAGGGTGAAGCCCTTGCTTTACGACAGAAGTGCATGACTGTTGTTTTCTCAGGGGAGAAGTTATAGCTGCGTGAGTTAGCGAACTCATTGGCACTATTTAGTGCCAGTTGCAGCTGATGCTCAATGCCATGCATTGTGGCGCCCTGGTGCCAGATGGAAAAGTCGTCCACAAATAGGGACGATTGTACCAGGGGGTGAATGGAGGAGGGAAAACCGTTCACTGCAACAGCAAAGAGCATCACACTGAGGATGCTCCCCTGTGGGACACCATTCTCCTGCAGAAAGGCCGAGGAGACTCTGAAGGTCCGGTTGGACAAAAAGCTATGGAGGAAGAGGGGCAAATTACCCCTGAGCCCCCACTGGTGCAAGGTTTCAAATATGCCATGGCGCCATGTGGTATCATATGCCTTCTCCAAATCAAAGAAGACAGCTACCAAGTGCTGTCTGTGGAGAAGGGCCTCACGAACTGCAGTCTCCAGTAAGATCAAATGATCCACTGGGGACCTGCTGGCACAAAAGCCACATTAAACATTGGCAAGAAGGTGGTGCCGTTCTAAATACCACACCAGACGCCAGTTCACCCATGCATTCCATGGTTTTTCACAAACAGCTCGTCAAAGATAATCGTAGTAGGCTAATTCGTAAGTAGGCTACTATCCTTTCCAGATTTTGGGAGGGGAATGATGATAGCCTCCCGCCAGCCTGCAGATATTTCATGCTGCTGCCAAATATAATTAAAAACCTCAAGGAGGTAGGAAAGACCCTTCTCAGGTAGATGCCAAAGCAATTGGTAATGGATGTTATCAAGGCCAGGGGCAGTATCCCGGGCCCTTGCTAGAGCTGCCCACAGCTCCCAAGGGGTAAATGGGTCATTATACCCTTCAGCAACACCACCAGAGAAGATAATTGAAAGGCGTTCTGCAGCTTCTTTTTGTTGTATGAAAGCTGCAGTGTAGTGCTGGGAACTGGAGATGTCTGCAAATGTCCTTGCCAGAATTGTTTTGCAATGGAGTGCTTTTCTCAGCCCCCAGGGAAGGGGGAGACGAAAGCAGACTTGGGAGCAGGCTGTTCATAAGTATATGGTAATGGGGGGGTGGGGGGACCTGGTCGGAGATTGGCCAGGTTGATAAAGATGGTATGGAGATCTTTCTTTGCTGCCCTATACTTTTCCATCATCTTTCTCAGAATGAAGATTGGTTCCATTGTGGACCTACATGACATGAACCCAAACTGATTTCAATGGATACTAGTTCTATCCCAGGGGGGACATGGAATGGAACGGTGGCTGTGAGGTAGGGCAAGGGAGGAGATCCTATAATAAATTATAAAAAAAAAATTCACAAGACAAAATGAAGATAAAACCAAGTAAATTTGAACAAAAGCTGTGTCGAGTGGTGACCGTGGCACAACTGAGACTCTCCTGCCATACATCCCATGTGTCTTGCTGTGATCTTTCAGTAGAACATCCGAATTTCTGTTCGAAATTGGATGTAGGGTTCAAAAACCCATTTGCGTGAGAAGAGAGTCATTTGAGAACTGAGGTTCCAATTTATTATTATTCATTCGTTGTTGTCTACAAAAATATTCGTCTTGGACCAGTGGCGTAGCAAGGGTTTCAGCCGTATGGGGCGTAGGCCAAATTCACCGCCCCCATATTTAGGTATTTATATCCTTTTCATCCTTTTCGACCTTTTAATCGGTCCGAATTGTACGTGCAACAAAAATATGAAAAGAAATGGTCAAGATTTTCAGTTCAAATTTCAGGATATTATTATTATTGTTTATTTTGAAATTTTGCCGCCTGGGGTGGGCTGCACTCCCGCCATGCTACGTCACTGTCTTCGACAACTGGTAGGACTTGCTGACCCAGTGTGCAAAGTGTTGGGCACACCCAGGCACTGAAAATTTCAGATTTCAGAAAAATCTTTGAAAAGATTATGTTTAATAAACTTATAATTAATGTATTTCATTTGTACTTAGTGAAAAGCTTTTGTAAAGTGATTCTTTTATTGGAGGGGGAGAAGCGGATGGGGCCGCCAACTCCAGTTCAACATACAGCCTTGTGACATTATTGGCGCCCACCTGACCGCCAGCTTAATGCCCCTGAAGTATTTCACGCTAAAAGAAGACTTGAGGTTATAGGGCCCCACACACTATCCAACTTGTCAGGCCTACAGTCGGTACGACCAATTTGGAGGTAGACTACACTTTGTCCGACAGAATAACCCAATTTGTCATAAACATGCCTCCGACGCTCTCTAAATGGCTAAGAATCGGCATTTCAGTATTACCATGTGCTCTGCATGACACCTGTACTTCGTGGTGCAGCATTACATAGGGGGGGGCAGCCTGTGTTTTCACGGCTTGTTGAATCATTGATAAATTTCTGTTTGGGGACAACCTCAAATTTCCAAATATCTGTTAATCCGTTTACCATATAATTAAAAAAATGATATTAATTAAAAAAACCACTAGTGCCCTACAAATCGACGCGTTTTAGGCTATATGTTTACCGACTCCGTTTGATTTTCAGGACATAAGGTAGCGGCATGCACAAATTTTACGTTGGTCGTTTTAAGCATCGACGGTGCTGCTATTTTTTAAGTACTGTTTAGCAGACGAACGTGACTTAAAACACTTTGACGACGTAAATTTTACGTTTCAAGTTTTACGTTTACATCATTTGCCCTAACTATCTAGTACTTAGAAAAGAATGACGCTCCTTTCATTGGCTGATTCGGCCAACCACGGCACACATTATACAATGTGTTGGGTGATTGGGAGGAGGAGCCAGCGGTTGGATGGTTTCATCCAACCAACTTGCCCAACCGTCAGAATGGTCGTACAACATGCCTACGGACTACACAATTTGTTGGGTTTGTTGGAGGCTGGCCCAACAAGTTGGATAGTGTGTGGCAGCCTTATTTATTATCAGTCCTATACTGCTGATGATAACAGAGTGACTGACCTTTGTATCTTAATTGATAGCTCCTGTTTACTTATTGATATCAAAGTGTGAAAGTTCTTCTCTGGAGGTGGAAGGTGAATGTTTTTCTCTGATAAGCAAAAAACAGGAAAGTCCATCATGGACTACTATAGGAAGCATTATCTTAGATGTCAACCTGAGACAAAAGGAAATATTTTTCAACCCAATATTTTAAAAAGCACTGCACTGAAGGTTCAAATCTACAATAAAAGAAATGTGACGTCCTCTAGTCATGACCTCCCCCACCCCCTGTGTCACTTATTGTCCAACATTGCATTATCCCCTCTCCCCCATACAGTGTGACGTCCTCTATGGACATCACAATAAGCCTACTGTATATTTAGGAGTTACATTCAAACAAATGAAAGAGAACAATTCATGACTTTTAAATAAATTTTGCTTTTTTAAGGAACGTTGTTAATAAAATATAAATTGAGCCCAATATGTTTCTTCTACTTTTGCTTAATGTTATCAGTGTGCTATTATTATGTTAAGTAACAGGTCCCCTTGCTATCAAATAGGTGGCCATCACTGCCTTACGTGGTTCCCTATTTTTTTAAATGGACTCGTCCATTCCTTCCCAGCAATGTGTCAACTTTAGTGCAATTCAAGGGCAGATACAAAGGACAAAACCAACCATGGCTAAAGATTTTAACTGGCCCTAGACGCATTCCATAGAACTTGTGAGCTAGCCTCTCCAAATAGGCGTTTGCAGAGATAGTAAAGTCAAGAATTCCCATGTTGTGGAAAAGTGTAAAATAACAGTTGCAGTAGTGTGAGAAGTACGAAGCCAAATAATCCCATGTAGCTGTCGTCCAAACCACTTACCCCTTCAAGGGTGCCAGATCGCTGGACCCCTTCATAAATGACAGTTTTTCAGGCACGTGAGCCCTCTCTCTCTCTCTGTCTCTCTATCCCTCTCTCCCTCTCTCTCTTTCTCTCTTTTGCACTTAGGAATCCTTCTCACCCACTTCACTATATTCTTGACCTCTTCTGCTGTGAGAGCCTTTCACAGGTTGCAGTTTGCACCCACAATTCCTTTCAGTGATTATCATGCTCAACTGTTTCCCCACACCCAACTTCAGCATTGGAACACCCCGCCATTTGTAGGCAGGTCTTCAATGTTAATTGACTGTATTCAGGTGCGGCACTACCTGCATATACTTTAAGAGACGATTGCACCTGTATTTTTTTCACTGTGTTCTAGTAGTTTACTAGCCTCTCGTCATCCACAATTCACTTCTTTCATCCAGCTTTGTTTTTGCCTCACATCACATTGTATTCTATTTTTGCTCTTATTTTATTCTCGTTCTAATTTGTAATTCACTAAGTTTAATTAAATAAATACAATATGTGATCTATGCTTCTAACTAAACTTCTTAAGCATTTAACAAAAACTTATATATTTTTAATTAGGATGTTATTAACTTTAAAAATTGGTACTTACCAAAACTAAAACATATACTGGATTTCTTGAGCAGATAGAAGTTTGACATCAACAAAACATGTGTATTCAACAGGATTATGAAAAAAAGCATAGCTTTAACCTATGGGCGATTATTATAACTACTGTTTTTGAAAGGTGGGCCTGATTAACTAGTGTTGTGACCGGGCAGAATCGCCTGGAAATTTGTGAACCTGTAGCAATGAGCTTGTAGCAAGCAAGGTACTATCAGTTTTGTCATTTTGGGACAATGTAGTACCACAGAGTCAATATAACCCATACTGACGGTATTCGCGGTACCCAGTTTTCCCAAGCGGCCAACCATGTCAGTAGCAGCTAGGGTTGCAATAAGCCGCTCATGCAGTGCCAGATTTACCATTAGGCTTAGTAGGCGGAAGCCTAGAGCCTCAACATTTAGCGGGCTTCAAAACTTAAGAAAAGGACCTCAAAAGGGCTTGGCAAAATGGCCTCAAAATTGAAATATCCTAGGGTCTCTCAATATTTAAATCTGGCACTGCGCTCATGGAACCAATGGCGCAGTATTCGAGGCTAACGCTTCTAACTGTGCGGTTATTAATGGTTGGCCTACTTTACTTCATTAGAACATTCTTCCTACACCTGGGAATTTTGCCGATCTACACGTTGCATGTGCTTGCAAATGGGTTCTTTTACGTGCAAGTGATGTCAAATATATACCATAGGAAACCATGGCTTTACTTCCTATTCGACTTTTAAAACAGGATGGCTCTTAATACTGTCGTTTTAATGTCTGCAAAGTCAGCTTATTTCAGTTTTTATTTCAGATTCGATAACAGGGTAATTCCTGAAAAGGAAGCCATAACATAAACGCTGCAGATTTAAATGGGTATGAGTCACACTCTTTCAATCGAAATACAGTAAATTTGGTGAAGCAGTTTAAATGCTCTTAATTTGCCTCCCCAGTCGAACTGCAGTTGCACATGCCATGGAGTAGCATAGCGTTTTGACAATGCAGACTACGATAGTAGAGAAACAGACAAGTTGTACAATTCGAGAACTGATCAAACTACAGTATTGCGGGAAGTTACTTAATAAGTGGTGAGAAATGGTTGCCTTAAATATCTCAGCAGTCATTGATTGCAATTTACACTGTCAGAGATCTCTGTGCCAACCTTTGATTTTACTAGACTCCCCGTTTTCAATCGCTGTTCAATTATTAAATCTCTTTTCTATTTCCTCTCAGGAGTTATCAAGTTTTTCAACATCGTCATCAACATGGGTGGTTGGCAGGGAAACATGGGTGGTTGGCAGGGAACGTTGGGTGCTGCAAATTTCCCCTCTCCTTCATCCCCAACACCTACATCCTCCTCACCAGCGAGCAGCCTCCTAAGGCTTCGGCCTGTTGTGCCTGCTTGGCTTACTCCCCAACCCGTTAGCATAACATAGTCTGTGAACACCATTCATTAGGGTGCCCATCCCCACACTTCAGTTTGCATATCGTGCATAAACAGAATGAAAAGGTACGGATTTTGAGCTGAACCTTGGTGCAACCCAATCTTCACCCGGGAGCCTCCTCTATTTCTCCAGTTAGTCCTTCCCCTGGCTATAGAACCATCATACGTATCCTGCACTATCTTAATATGCCATTCTTCTACCTCATTTTAATTCCTCTCATCACCTGGGGTGAATAACTGTTGTTGCGGCTGTTGTCGCGGCTGTTGGCGCTGCTGTTGGTGCTGCTGTTGTCGCTGCTGTTGTCGCTGCTATTGTTGTTGCTGTTATTGTTGCTGCTGCTGTTACAGCTATTGTTGCTGTTGTTGGTACAGCTATGGTTGCTGCTGTTGCTAGCGTTTGTTACATTGCTTGCTAGGGGTATGCAGTGCTAGGGGTATGCAGTGCTAGTACTGCATACCTTGCACACAGAGTGTGGGTGGCGATTTGTTAGGTGAGTGTGAGACCTCCACTCACTTGGCAATGCTTCAGCAATTAATGAGTGTCTCCTGTGGGGTTGGACGGCACCCCCCCACAGGTAGCCCTGCCACTATTACTGTAGGTTCTGGACGTCTGACTGGGGTGCCCCCAGTCAGAGTTGTCACACCAAATAAGGGGGCTAGACTGAGACTAGGGACATGGAATATGGGGACCCTCTCTGGGAAAACTGGGGAACTAGTCACAACCCTAAAGCATAGGAAGATCAGCATTGCATTCCTCCAGGAGACGAAGTGGAAGGGTAATAGGTCAAGGTCCCTGGGGGAGGGATACAAGCTGATCTACGCAGGTAGTGAAGAGGGACGAAACGGGGTGGGAATTATATTAAGTAGGGATTTGCAGCAGGGCATCACTTCAGTTAGGAGAGTCAGCAGTAGGCTGATGTTAGTCACTGTTGTCTGGCAGGGTATAGGGCTCCACCTCATAAGTGCATATGCCCCCAAGCAGGCCTGGATGACACCATAAAAACAGCTTTTTGGGATGATTTTGATGATGTGGTGCAGTCAGTAGACAGCATAATGAGACAGGGCAGGGGTAATTAGCGACTGATTATTGGGGGTGACTTCAATGCACACGTGGGTAATGAGGGACTGGGGTATGCAGATGTTCATGGGGGATGTGGGTATGGGGTGATCAACCTAGAGGGGCAGAAGGTCCTTGACACAGAGAGAGCACATGGCCTTGCATTAGCCAATACATGGTTCAAGAAGAGGGAAAAGCACCTAATTACTTTCCAGTCACCACAGGGGAGGTCCCAAATTGACTTTTTCATGGTTGGGAAGCAGCACAGGGCAGAGATTCGAGACTGCTGGGCATTACCCAATGAGGATTTCCAGAAGGAAAGTGGCCATAAGCTGCTCATGATAGACTTATTAATTAAGGGGACAGGGAAGCAACATTCCTGGAAGGGAGAATCAGTTGTTAGGTGGTGGAAATTGCCCACCAAGGCAGAAAAATTCTGACAGGAGGTTCTTAGTCAGGTTGACTGGGACTGGGATGGGTCAGCCAGTGCAATGTGGGACAGGGTTGCTAGGAAGATTAGGAGATGTGGTGAGGCACTGTTAGGTATGGGTAGAGTAGGAGGAACATATCAGGGTAGGCAGACATGGTGGTGGAATGAGGAGGTGGAAGCCGCCATCAAACTAAAGAAGGTAGCTTTTCATAGATGGAGGGAATTAGGGGATCAGGTTTCCAAGACAGACTATGTTCAGGCAAAGAAAAATACCAGGAGGACCATTGCACTGGCCAAGTACCAGAAGTATGAGGCCTTATATAAAAAGCTGGGGACAAGGGAAGGAGAGAATGCAGTTTTTAGACTGGCCAAGACCAGGGATAGAACTAGCAAGGATGTTACCAGGGCTATAACAGTCAAGGATACAAATGGCAGGGTCCTGTTCCAACCAGCTGAGGTAATTAAAAGGTGGGAGGAATACTACCACAGCCTCCTAAACACAGCTACTTGCTCAACAGGCACAGACAGTCCAACCACCACCCAGGCAGTGGACAAGGTTAGTGAGGATGAAATAGTCACAGCTCTTCAAAAAATTAAAGGTCACAAAGCAGTAGGCCCAGACAAGATCCCCATTGATGTTTGGCACACCTTGGGGACTACAGCCATTACATGGTTAGGGAAGCTTTTTAATAAGCTAGCAAATGGGGACAGGATGCCATCTGCATGGAGAGAAAGTTGGATAGTTCCACTGTTCAAGAGGAAAGGTGATGCCCAGGACTGTGGAAACTATAGAGGCATAAAGCTAATGAGCCATACTATGAAGCTGTGGGAGTGAGTAATAGAATGTCGCCTCAGAGACCAAACTCAAGTTCGGGGGAACCAATTTGAGTTTATGCCAGGTAGGTCCACCGTGGAACCAATCTTTATTCTGCGCCAGATGATAGAGAAACATAGAGCAGCAAGGAATGACCTCCATGCAGTATTTGTTGACCTGGAGAAGGCATATGATAGTGTCCCTAGACAGGTGCTATGGAGCGTTTTAAGGAAGAAAGGGGTTGATGAAAGCCATATTAGGATAGTGCAGGATATGTATGAGGGTGCCATTACTAGGGTGAGGACAGCATGGGGAAACACTGCAGGCTTCAATGTGCAGGTTGGTGTGCATCAAGAGTCAGCACTTAGTCCATACCTATTCACTCTGGTAATGGATGAGCTGCTGACGGGGATAGGGGAATGGGCCCCTCAGTGCCTAGTATTTGCTGATGATGTGGGAAAGCTTGAGGGGTCCAAGGAGGATGCACAAAAGGGCCTACAGGACATTAGGACAGCAATGGAAAGAGGGGGTCTCAAAGTAAACACAAATAAGACAGAGTACCTAGCTTTCAATTTTAGCGGCCAGGGGCAAGGAGGTGAGATCCGTTGTGAGGGTGAGGTTATACCAGCAGTGCAACAGTTTCGTTACTTAGGATCAGTTTTCCAGAGCAATGGGGAGATAGATTCAGACGTTACGAATAGGATTAATGCACGGTGGCTGAAGTGGAGGCAGGCTAGTGGAGTCCTGTGCGACAGCCAGGTCCCGATAAAGTTGAAAGGCAAAGTTTACAGAACTGTCGTCAGGCCTGCCATGTTGTATGGCTCGGAATGTTGGGCAGCTAGGAAGAACCATGAAAGGAGAATGCAAGTGGCTGAGATGCGTATGCTGCGCTACATGACTGGAGTGTCACGAGCTGACAGAGTACGAAATGATTATGTTAGAGGGAGCCTGGGGGTGGGTGACATCGCAGGGAAGATGAGGGAGAGGCGGTTGAGGTGGTATGGGCATGTAATGAGGAGAGAGGAGGAGGAGCTTGTTAGGTCCATTATGGGTTGGCATGTGATTGGGGGCACCAGAGGTAGGGGAAGGCCAAAACGGACGTGAGAGCAGGTGGTGCTGACGGACATGGAGAAGTGTGGGGTGGGGAGCGATATGGTGGGGGATAGGGGGAGTGGAGGAGGAGAACCCGCAAACCCGACCCCGCCACGGGCGGGAGAAGGGTGAGATGATGATGATGATGACCTGGGGTGAATAACTATCATGACACTTCTTGTAATCAATGAAAATTTCACGGATATCTTTCTTTGCTGCCCTATTATACCTCAGAATGAAGATTAGTTCCACTGTGGCTCTACCAGGTATGAGCCTTAGCAGATTTTCCTAAGCAATACTGTAGTTGTATTCCGAAGACGGCCCTTCACCTACAAGGTAAATGGAGCCTCGTCCACTGCATAGTTCTAATGCTGAGACTGCACAGACACTACACTAATGCGACGAGTTTTGGGCACTAGCGGAACCCAGTTTTCCCAAGCGGCCACCCATGTCAGTACTAGCTGGGGTTTCGATGCTTAACTTCCGTGATCAGACGAGAACTGGTGTGTCCAACGCAATAAGCCGCTCCCCCCCTCCGCATTTTACCGGTACTAGCTATCTTATTGAAACCTTTTCTGGCTATCTGATTATTGCGGTCTGCAGGCTACACCACACTTCGATGGAAATCCTATCTGCAGCGAAAATGGCTCAGGAAATTAATCTCAAGTTATCGCCTCCACACTACTTAAGTGAATTTTGAAAGTTTGAAAGACAATGATCATGCAGGGCAGCGAGGCTTTATGGTTTGCACGACCCTCAAATCGGCTCAGTGTACCTGTGTTTTACAGAGTCTACTAATCCAGAGAGTTAAGGATGAGTAAGTAGTGCGTTCCCCTGGCCAAGACAGGTGATTCCTTGTATGTGAACAAGAGTCCTAGGAAGTAAAGGTCCGGTGGAAAGTAAAGTGATGAAATGTGGATTGCTAAAATTCTTATGGGTAGGAGCTATTTCGGTGGAGTGAACGAAATTACACTTAAGAATAGGCTGTTGTTGAAATATCTAAGGGGTTGCAACAATAGGTCGGCAGCCAGCTGTGTAAAAACGCTATCAAATCACAGTAGAGCGGGCTCTTTTAAGTGCAAATGATATCCTACACCTCACGGGATCTCGGTTTTACTTCTCATCCAAAGTACCATGCACTCAGAGCCTCTCTGTCGCCAGAGACAAGCCAACCCACCTAGTAACCAGTACCGAACCTGGAACCACTGACGCAGCAATGGACCACTATATTTTGCTCTGTAGTGACAAAGTAAACACCACACAGGAACACAGAGTTATCTTCATCCAGAAGAAGATATAGTTGAGGTCTGTCTTTAGCCCAGTGTTTCCCAAACTGTTGATCACAGGGACCCAACCATGGTCAAGGACCTCAGGATGCAAGGTTATAAAAGGGCATGTTTGGGGGGGGGGGGGTGTAAAGACAGTCTATAGTATTTCAACAACGAGTCTTGAGACATCCATTTCAACAGTCTGGAATTAGTCATTTTCTACAGTCTATGTTCATGCATGCGACAGTCAATCTTGAATCATCAAGCAGTCAAGGAGTCAGTCATCAGACCAGTCTATTAGTCAGTCATTATCTTGGATTAGTTAGTCAGGTTTTGGATTATTCGTTGCTTTGGTCTCAGACCATTGTTTCTGTTTACCGCGTATTCTGGAATACCCGCCATCTGACTGTCCATGAATAAACCGTGTTGTGCCTCAAAACCTGCCTCATCATTTCGTGGCAACCCACACATCACTCTTGCCCACGAATTGCGATAGATCTAACATTCAACTCGGATGGCAGTGTGCATGACTCTGGAGTCATGCACACTGCCACTATCTGCCAGAATGCAACTGCTAGCCCTTTTTCGTTCTTCTGGGACTCACTTTTATCCCTCTGGGACACATGGGGAATGTTTTGGACGGTATTTTGCTGCCGATCTAGTGCTATCATACCTGTACTTACTGTATTTATCGTTGGTCCACTGTTTGTTGGGCCTCCGCCTTGGTAACGGAGTAGGTATGGTGCTCTATTTACTGCGCCTGTAGTTGGTGGGTTAGCTTCTTTCAGGCGAGAGAGTGGTCCCGAGTGCTCCTTCTTTCGGATGAGAGGTAAACGGAGGTCCCGTGTGGTGTACGATGGTATTTGCACATAAAAGAACCCTCCCTATTATGCAACGGGTAGATTAGGCAAAATTTCCAAGTGAAGGAGCTTGCTCCCTGGCGTGGCGTCGCTGGAGTGCCCAAAAGAACAGTAGACCGACGATGAATAAGCATAAGGGTTGCAGCTTTGGTCAGCATCATCATCATATCCAGCGGCGGCCATAGGGGGTGGCGAACAGGGCATTCGCCCGGGGCCTCGCTCTAGCAGGGACCTCGCGCCAAACAAATTTAAAAAAATATAGATTTTTTTAACTATAAAGGGCCTCGCAAAGACCTGCCGCCCGGAGCCTCGCAATGGGTAAGGCCGCCGCTGATCATATCCGTATCCCGCCTGTGGCCGGGTTCGGGTCTGGGGGTCCACTAAACATCCCCAGACTGCGTCTGGAACCTACAAGAATATTGGCTGGATGTTCTGGGGGATGCCAGCCTATCCCACGAATTGATCAGCGGCAAGCTGTGGAAAATCACTGTCGAATAAGGGGCGGATCTACATAGGGCAGTGGTGGCGAACCATTTTTGAAGACGGGCCACAAATAACACGAAAGAAACCAAAACGTTGTCCCCGGGTCAGGTGTAAGCACTATTTAATTTTATGCACTACCTCCCACCAGGTTCCCGTCCACCCCACACACTACCATATCCTTCAGGACAACCTGCTCCCACGTCTGGTTTGGTCTCCCCCTGCCCTGGCCAACGAGCTCCTCCTCTCTTCTCATTACGTGTCCATACCATCTCAACCTACTGTCCCCGATTTTTCCGCGATGCCCCCCATGGCGATAAACTAGATATGATCACGCTCGGGTCACTTAAAATTGCTAGGTGGGTCACAGGTTCGCCACCACGGACATAGGGAATACTTAGGCTTAAGCCCTGGGCCCCAAAGTGTCAAGGGGCCCAACAAAAATTGAATTATCATAAACTTTTAATACGTTTTTGATTAACAATGAGTACTAATCATGTAGTAAAAATAGTTATTATTAATAATATAATAATAATGATTATTTATACTATTATTCATTGAATTTTAATCAATGTGACATTATTGAACTTCAATAAGCCCTAGGCCCAGAGCAACCTAGATCCGCCCCTGGTCGAGTATATCTCCCTTGTGTTTGTCCAAGGGTTAGGAGTTTCCCTGCTACTGTGGCCCCCCCACCGACGACGCCGGGGGGGGGGGGGGAACTCCGACAATTGGGTTCTTTTACGTACAATTCAAGTCGTACCTGCCTACGGAGCCACGAAATGAATACGCACTCAATACGCTCTGCCGTACGAAAGGCGTCAGCCCACCTTGATCCAATGTCGAACTTTGAACCTTGGACTCAGAAGTCGAGCACGGTAACTCCGCGCCACCAAGGTAAGGAAAGTACACTACTGCTTTTTTTTGTTTTGTTGGTGTTTTAGGGCCCTTTAACTTCAAAGGTCATTAGAGCTCCGTCCGCTGCGTAGTTCTAATGTAGAGACTGCACAGACACTAAGCTGATGCGACGATTTTTGGGTATTAGCAGTACCCAGTTTTCCCAAGCCGCCACCCATGTCAGTACTAGCTGGGGTTGTGTTGCTTAACTTCAGTAATCAGGCGAGAACTGGTGTGTCCAATGGTGTGCAAGAAGGGCTACCAGATTAATTGAGTCAACATATTATCATCCTCACATGAGCAGATCAATTATAAATAGAGGGAGCTCGGACACCTCGGAGCTCTTCCCGCTCGGACACCTGTCAAATCTTGCAAGATAAAATATTATTAAGTCAGCTACAACCCTTTACAGCTTCATTGACTGTTGCGTCACCAAACAATGTTATTATGAGATTTCAGTGAAAATCCTGGCAGCTGAGGTTGTCTGGGGAAATCTTCAATCAAATTAATTACGCCTTGGCTCTTTCGTTCTCTCCCCTTTTGCATTTAAACTATTCGGGCTACAAACAACCCTCGATGTTAATCAATGTAAAAATCTCAATAAGGTAGGTCCTATATATCGTTTTTTTTTTGGCATTCAGACTATAAAACGATAGAGCAAATCGCTAATACAAATCCAGCGTGTTGGCATGAAAATAGCACGCCCCAGGCTGTGCGCAACCCAGAAGGCTCAGAGATTGAAGAAACGAGAGGAAGCCCTACACACAACCTAACATCGATTATACCCAAATTATCCACGCTTCTGGCTCATTATTCATTTGGGTTCGGAGCCCTTTCATATGCTGATTGAAGAAAACGTATAACGAAATGTGGGGACTAAATTCTGAAGAGTGTATTATGGTTTTAAGATACGAATAGATTTTAATTTCCGGTTTTTAGTATTACTCTACAATTTTACCTAATTAATGGAGCTAACTATGCGCTTGTTGTGGTGGCAACTTAAAGACCCCTGGGGCAGGACAGGAAGAAAGAGGAGGAGGAGTATACTCAAAAAGCTATTATCAAAACATATTCATGTGTTTTTGAAGTCATAGGGCCTACATACCTGCCCATACTTTTTCATAGCCATATCTCGATTATAACAGCGTGAACCATCCTACTGCACAATAGGGAATGCCGTCTAGTTTGTGGGCCTCAACAGCTCGCATACTGGACTATGACCCAAGTTTGATTCTGGTTCAGCTTCCTTCGGATAAGACAGGGAGCGGCTGTATTGCGTTGGACCCACAACTTCTCCTCTGATCACTGAAGATATGCAACGCAACCCCCACTAGTACTAGCATAGCTGACCGCCTGAGAAAACTGGGTACTGTTAATAGCCAAAAATCGTTGCAAACGTATAGTGCATTAGAACTATGCAGTGCACGGGGCTGTAATGACCATTGCAGTTGAAGGGTCCTAAAGCATCATCAAATTAATCAGCTGTTTGTGAAGACATTTGTGAAAGAGGCCAGCTTCTTTCACAAAGACAAGCAAGCTCTCAGCACTCTGGTGATCGTCCCCAAGGGAGGTAGAGAGCTCTGGACTTACTACCAGTAGGCATCAGAGCTCAGGTATCTTTCACAGTGACTTGACTTTAAATATTTGCCCATGTGAGAGGCTCCTAACAGCAGCCACACCATGGATCCTCCTCACCCTGCAGTAAGTGGGGGTGGGTGAGGAAAGTGTGACCAATTCGTAACTAGGCAAGTACAATCTCCTTCCACTGCGATTGGAGACGTGAATATGCCCAACTGTCACAGGGTGTCCTTAATTTTGCGGAGTTTGTTGGTGGTTTCTGCCCACTACTGCAGGGGCGGATCCAGAGGGGGGAGCAATGCAGCAATTGCTTCCCCCTCAGTGCCTCAATTGATGCTTGATTCAGTTTTGCAACTGATGAGGAAGTTTTGCATTTCCTATCCCCATTTGGCTAAACCACTAAAGATAGGACATTGTGTAAGGGGCAGTAGAGGACCAATTGTAATTGCTAGGCTATATATTAAGGGATTCTGAATATTTAAAAATATTTGGGGCGCATATTTTTTGAAGTGTTCCCCTCGATCGGTCCCTGGATCCGCCCCTGGACCACTGGGACTACCATAGACCATCGAAAGCGTTCTGCGCCATTGGGAGAGCATTACAGGAGAGAACAGCAATGGCTGTGTCCTCTGCCACGTGGGCCGCCTGACGGGCATGGGTATCCGCCCTCTTGTTGTCCATGATGTCAACATTCCCTGGGACCCACAGAAAGATAAGTCTTGCCTGCTTAAAAATAGTAAGCAGTAAGTTGTGCATACCCTGGAGGATTGCACGTATGTGCTACAGGTTGTGCTGCAGCTGGAGGGATGAAAGGGAGTTAGTTGCAAGAAGAAAGCGCTTGTTATTGGAGCTATGGCTGAGTTCCAGTGCCGTATGCATAGCAGTGAATTCTAAAGTCAAGATACTGGCAACGCCTGGAAGGTGGTACCCTGTGAGCTTACTTGGTGCTGGCTTTGGTGAGCCTTTTATTCACCTTTTATGACATGCAGGAGATACAATGTGTCAATTAGGCAAGGAGCTCTCTGGTAGCTTGGAATTTCACTTACCTGTATCTGTTTCATCCACCCTACATTAATCCTGTGGGTGATATCGTTCTCCATTGCTCTGGAATACTTATCCTAGGCAGGATACTTGAACTCCTGCACTTGTTTCACAAGATGTTTACCCTCAGGCCCTCTTTTCTATTGCTCATGTAACATCGTCACCCAGCCTTTCTATGTTGTCTGAAAATACAATGTGCTGAGGTACTCATTCTCCTACTGTAGTGAGCAGCTCGTCCATAGCCAGAATGAAAAGGTATGACTTTAGTGCTCAACTCTTGTGCACCCCAACCTTCATTTGGAATCCTCAAGAATTTCTCCTGGCAGTCCTCAGTCTGACAATGGAATCATCATACATATTGTGCACTATGTGCCGTTTTCCTTAACCCTTAAGTAGGTAGCTGAGTAAAAGTTTCATAAATGTGTATGTTACGTGCTCACCCCACCCCTCCCCCAAAAATAACTTGCATTACCTAAAAATTATTTTAAAGTTTTATTTTATTTGTTGGAGCATAGTCAATAAATATATGACACAAACAAAATTAAGAAGTGCTTAAAAATATACAGAAAACCTTTTTTAAGAATTAACATCAAAAGCTGCACATCATTAAAAAAATTAACAGAAATTTCGAAACCCAAAGTTGCATAATTAGAATCCGAATTAAAAACGAACTACATACTCTGTTAGATGTGATTTTGCAAAAAATCTTAAATTGTACCAAAAAGTATTTAAAAATTTTGAATCTCAAGATTTAGAATGAAAATCTAAAATTTTTTGGTCAATTTTTGTAATAAAATTATTATTCCAAAATGTTCTTACTGAAACTTTTTCAATTATGTATTAGAAAGATAAACCATGTGATTTGAGTGCATAAATTTATAGCAGTTTGAGCATCTTGAAATACTTTTCTTTTTTCGTCTTCTTTACGTGGCCAAACAGTGCATCTCCCAGACATGCTATCAGAACTTGTCTTCATCACTATCCTCCTACTCTGATATATCACTCTCTACTTAAACCCACAAGTTTAAAAACGTTTCTAAGCCTTTCCTGCTCCATTTTCATAGTCAACTATAGCTAATTTATCAAAAGAAATTATTAGAAAATTTAAAATCCACAAAAATAATATTTCTCAAAAAGTTACATAAGTAGGTAGGTGGGCAGTTGTGAGCACCAGTCACTGAAAACATCACACTTACAGAAAAACCAAAAACAAACTGAGCACGTTTGGCTTTCAAAATGTAGGGAGGGGTTTAAAAGCAAGCTATAATAAAACACAGGTTTCTAAAATTACCCAAACCTACAAAATAGTTTTTGTTTATGGATGTGGGTGTTCATATACCCCACATACCCATAAGGGTTAATACCTGTAACACTTTCTGTCGTGGGACATTATCATAAGCCTTTTCCAAATCAATAAAGATTTCATTGAGATCTTTCTTTGTTGCCCTATGCTTTTTTATCATCTGGCACAGAATGAATATTAGTTCCATTGCCTACCTAGGCATGAACCTGAACTGGTTTTCCCAGACATCAGTTCTACCCTGAAAACGACGTTGTATTACTCTTAGAGGCCTTTATGAATACTTAATTAATATTTCTATAGTTCTAAAGTCCATAAGTCACCTTTTCCCTTGAAGACTGGTTCTATCCCACTCTCTTGCCATGCAGAATGCATATTCTTTGCATTAGCTATTCTGTTGAAAAGTTTCCTTACCCGCCTGATTACAGTAGTCCTGATGCTGCACCACTTTTCATTGGGGATCCTATCTGGGCCTACAGCTTTTCGACTTTTCGTCTTCCTAAGGGCCCTATTTCATCCTCCTGCATCCTGTTTACCACTCGAAACGTGACCCAGTAGATGTAAATGTCCTTTTCTCTCACTGCAGCATTTAATACTGTATATAGCTACTGTAGATAGCATTTAATACTGTAGATGCTGTAGATAGCTGTTGATTTGTGCTTGGTTGACATTTCTTGGGTGTCACAGTTGCTTCACTCTCAGTCGCGTGGTGAGAAATGGTTGGGTTCGCTTCACACAAATGAATCTGAATCAATCAGACTCTATCCAATGAAGGTGATTCTACTTTACAATCTCCTTCCGTTCACACGAACTCAATCCGAGTCAATACGAAATCACACTGTTTTGATTAAAGCAACTTCTATGCTTATTTATAATCCGTCTGGAGTTCATTGTGGCATTCCACCAGCGCCAGGAGGGCACGCTCCTACACCTGGAAATTTTCCCTCCTCTACCTGTCGCATAGTAGAGAGGGCTCTTTTACGTGCAAATGCAATCATACACCACACGGGACCTCCGGTTTACTGCTCATCACAAAGAAGCCACCTTGGTCCAGTATCTAACCTAGAACAACTAACAGTTACCGAGCGTGCTACCCATTGCACTTACGAGGCAGATAACACTGCTTTTCATTTTCATAATTGGAAGTTCCACGCCAATTGTGCCTCATGTTGAGTCATGAATGGCTGAAGGTAGAAGATTCTGACCAACTGAATCATGGACAATCTTGAATCGAGGTGGATTGAATCAGTTTCCACTGGTGTGAAAGTGGAAACTGATGCAGGGGCATATTTGAGCGATGAAGCACTAAGCTAAGCTGATTTGGATTGAGTCTGATTGATTCTGATTCATGTGGTGTGAAACAAGCCATTGGCCGCTGGCGTAACTTCAGTTGTGGAGCACAGGGAAAGAGGTATTCGAAGCGCCCCATCCCCTGTTTTTTGTCCTGAGTTAGTTATATGCCATAAAGTCTTCGCAGCGATTGATTTTCAGTAAGGCCTCCAAGGTGGTGCTTTGGCGCCCGGGGCAATTTGACCCCATTGCCCTTCCAAGTCATGCCACTGAAGCGAGCCTTAGGAGTTGCTTTTAAATCGCATTTGAGTCCACTCACCAAAGAGCTCCCTTCCTATTCCTATTATAGACAGTCGGCATACGATGAACTCAGGTAAGAGTACTTTAACAAATCATTGAAATACGATGACAGATTCATTCCTTCGAATATTGGTGTTAATCCGCCGTGGCTTTGGGGACTGTCTGTTATAATGCTCAGTTGGCGGAAAAAAGGGATGGCTGATCATTTTATTTTCCACAAAGTACGTATTTAGCTCCCAGCTTGCATTTCTTAGTTTTCATCAGTTTGCAAAATTAATATCATATGTTTGAAAAGGCAATCGCAATAATAAATGGAAGTCGCAGGAAGCAAACAAATGTTAGTTGAGAAACTTTAGGTATTAAATTTTATATTAACATTGCAAATATATGAGTAGAGTAGGGTAAACATTCGAATATGAATATGCCGGTTAACAGACAAAAAGACAGGAAACGCGATTTCCAAAAAAAAAAAAACATCTAAAACCACTGCTGTATATGTTGCTTCGATGACTGAAATTTCAATAACTTTAAGTGTTTAAGTAGAGACTGCGCATTAAAGTGCGTGATTAACTAAAACAACTAAACTATTCATCATCATGTAACCCTTATTACGCCTGCAGCAGGGTCGGGTCCGCGGGTTCTAGCTCTCCACTCCAGCCTATCTTCCACCAGATCCCCGCCCACCCCACACACCAATATGCGCTTACAGAAAACCTACACACACGTTTGCTTTTGTCTCCCCCTGCCCCAAGTAGGCCCTACTTCCAACCACCTGCAATTCTCATGTTTTGTTAGTAAGGGTCCCCATATTCCACGTTCCTAATCTAAGATATGCCCATATGCTTTCTGAACATGCTCTGACTGGGGGTCCACCAGCCAGGTGTCTGGAACCCACAAGGATATTGGCTTCGCTGTCTGTGGGACAATGCCAGCCTACCCCACAGAGGACTCGTGGCACATTGTCTGTCCCCAGACCCGAGGTCCCTACCCCTATGACATTGCAGACGCATGATGACAGCCTGGGGCCTGCTTGTGCATGCTTCACAATATAGAACAAACCTTACAATAATATTGAAAACAAGACATATCATTTTATATCATATATTGATGTGAAATTTGTGGTTGTTTATAATACAATGAACTGAAAACACTAGGTGGCGCTTGTTCCCTGTGCATCGTCTTTCTCATGCTCAGATATTTTTGATCTCGTTAAACAATATTTGAAGACATAAAGGTAGGGCTGTTGGTGTTGGCGGTGCCTTTAGCAGGGGGGAACTTAAGCCTACCCTCACTATACTTTCTGCCAATCCCATAATGCTTCAGCATAGCATGCATTATCTGTACTGTCAATGAGCATGCTGTATTTGTGGCCAGGTACCGACTCCCCACAGTAAAATTTAATAGTTGATTTCAATCACTTACATGTATTGTTGTTTGCATGTTAGTATTGTTATGTTGATATACCATTCTGGGACTACAAAATTTTAGTGTTAGTTGAGAAAGGTGGACTGTCAGGTGAGTTTGAGATCACTGCTTGCTTGGCAATGATGAGACGAATATCAATTGTCTTCTGTGAGGTAGGATAGCGGCCTCCACACGTGGCCCACCACTATCCCATTGGGGCCTCTACACCTCACTGGGGTGCCCCAATTCAGAGCTGTTAGTCTACATTAAGGGGCTAGACTTAGACTATTGTCATGGAATGCAGGAACCCTCTCAGGGAAAAGTGGGGAACTGATTTGAATCCAAAGCAAATTAAGATCAGTGATGAATTCTTCCAGGAGACAAGGTGGAAGGGGAATAGATCAAGGGCTCTGGGCAAGGGATGTGAATTATAGCAGGGGATTACTTCAGGGGGTTAGTGAATTATAGCAGGGGATCACTTCAGGGGGTTAGTGAATTATAGCAGGGGATCACTTCAGTTAAGAGAATCAGCAGTAGGATAATGTTAGTTACTGTAGTTTCACAGGGTGTAGGGCTCCACGTCATAGGTGCATACACCCCCAAGCAGGCTTGGGTGACACAACAAAATCAGACTATTGGAATAATTTTGCTGGCATGGTACAGTCAGTAGACAGCACAAGGGAAAGGAGTGACTAATTATTAGGGATGACTTTAATACACACATGGAAAATGATGGTTTTGGATATGAGATGGTATATGGGAGATAGGGGTATAGGACGATAAAACATGAGGGCCAGAAAGTCCTTGATACAGGAAGAGCACATGGCCTTGCATTAGCCAATACATGGTTCAGGAGGAGGGTAAAGCACGTAGTCACTTTCCAGTCACCACAGGGGGGTCTCAAATAGACTTCTTAATGGTTAGGAAGCAGCACAGGGCTGAGATCCAACGTTGCTGGGCACTACCCAGTGAGGATCTCCAGAAGAAGAGTGGCCATAAGCTGCTCGTGATCAGGGCTGTAACAAGGGTGTGGCAAAGAAGGCTCTAGCCCAAAATGTTAAAGTTTTTTGTCATTATTGGGTTATGGGAAGCAAAAGTTAGACACTTGCCACAGGCGCTTCATACCCTCATTGTGGCACTGCTCATGATAGAGTTACAAATTTAGAGGATAGTTAGAAAACATGCCTGGAAAGGAGAATCAGTTATTAGGTGGTGGATGGGTCAGCCAATGCCATGTGGGACAGGATTGCTAGGAAGCTGAGATGTGGAGAGACGCTGCTAGGCAGTGGTAGAGTAGGAGACGCTTATCAGGGTAGGGAGACATGGTGGTGGAATGAGGAGGTGGAAGCTGCCATCAAACTTAAGAAGGTGGGTTTCTAGGTGGCAAGAAATAAGAGATCTGGTTTCAAAAACTCCCTATGTTCAGGCAAAGAAAACCGCCAGGAAGACCATTGCCCTGGCCGAGTACCAGAAGTATTAGGCCTTATATGAAAACTTGGGGACAAGAGCAGGAGAGAAACCAGTATTTAAATTGGCCAAGACCAGGGATAGAACTAGTAAGGCTGTAACCAGGGTTATAACTGTCAAGGATGCAAGGATTGTACTGTTTCAACCATCATCATCATCATCACACCCTTATCCCGCCTGAGGCAGGGTCGGGTCTGTGGGTTCCAATCCTCCACTCTCGCCTATCCCTCACCAAATCCCCCTCCACCCGCATGCCTCCATGTCCCTTTGCACCACCTGCTCCCACGTCCGTTTTGGTCTTCCTCAACTCCTGGTGCCCCCAACCACCCGTTGTCCCATAATAACCCTAGTCAGTTCCTGCTCTCCCCTTCTCATCACATGCCCATACCACCTCAGCCGACTCTCTCTCTCTCTCTCTCATCTTTTCCGCAGTGCCTCCCACCCCCAAGCTACCTCTAACATAATCGTTTTGAATTCTATCAGCTCGTGACACCCCACTCATACAGTGCAGCATTCGCATCTCAGCCACTTGCATTTGCCTTTCATGGTTCTTCCTAGCTGCCCAACACTCTGAACCATATAACATAGCGGGCCTAACGACAGTTTGTGGGACCCATACGATTAATGCAGGATAGCTGAAGTTGATTGGTCCATTTACCATTGGAAGGTAAAGTTTGCAGAACGGTCGTCAGGCCCACCGAGCTGTATGGCCCAGAGTTTTGGGCCGCTAGGAAAAACCATGAAAGGAGAATGCAAGTGGCAGAGATGTGAATGCTGTGATACAAGAGTGGGATGTCACGAGCCAACAAAATCCAAAACGGTTACATTCGAGGTAGCCTGGGGTAGGGAACATAACAGAAAAGATGAGAAAAATCTGGCTGAAGTGGTATGGGTATGTGATGAAGAGGGGAGGAGGAACTTGTGTGGTCCAGTGTGTGAGAGCAGGTGGTTAGGGGCACACGGAGTATGGGACGACCAAAACGGATGTGGAGCAGGGGGTGCAGAGGGACATGGAGGCGGGAGGGGACTTGGTGAGGATTGGTGGGAGTGAAGGATGAGAACCCGCATACTGGACCCCACTACAGGCGGGATAAGGGTGGGATGATGATGATATGATGCAATAAACTAGATATGATTCATTCTTAGGTGACTTAATATTGCAGGGTGGGTCACTTTGTGACCCGCGGGTCCTAGGTTCGCCACCTCTGATTTATGGTATGACATACATTTCTCGAACCTAGGCGGGGGAGGGTCAAGTGCTCCGCTCACACATCTTCCTCTGCTGCTACCCTTTTTCCTAACGCAGCACAGCAGATACCTCGCTCACTCGCTCACCTGCATTTCCCAATATCGATATAGCCGACTCATCCTTTCACCTCCTCATGCCCATTCCATCCTTCCCGACCTTCTCTCATTTGTTTTGCTATGTCCTGTTCTCCTAGGCTACCCCCTGACATACTCGTCCCTAACCCCATCTTCTCTTGTGACCCAGGGGCGGATGCTGGGTCTATGCAGTCCTAGGACTGCATCTCTACAATGTAGTTCGTGAGGGGTGGATTGTCATGTGAGTGTGGGACCTCTGCTCACATGACAAAGATGGAAAAATCCCTGAGTGTCTCCTGTGGGGTAGGACGGCACCCCCCACTGGTAAGTGAGTACTGGGCAGTGAGGAAGAACAGCGAGAGGAGAATGCAAGTGGCCGAGATGCGAATGCTGCATTACATGAGTGGGGTGTCGCGTGCTGACAGTCTGCAACGAGTATGTTAGAGGCAGCTTCGGGGTGGGAGACAGCGGATGATGCGGGGTGATGCGAACGCGATGCGCGAACGCGATACGCGAAAGCGGGGTGATGCGAACGGGGGAGGAGGAGCTCACGGGGTATAGTATGAGGCAGCAGGTGGTGGGTGGCATCAGGAGTAGGGGGAGACCCAAGCGGACGTGGGAGCAGGTTGTACAGAGGGACATGATTGCTTGTGGGGTGGACGAAAACTTGGTTGGGGATAGATGGGAATGGAGGATTAGAACCCGCAGACCCGACCCTGCTATATGCGGGATAAGGTTGTGATGATGATGTGATGATGATGTGATGATTGTTGTGATGAGTGGTATACTGTAAGTTTAAATGATAGTACCATGTTTCCCCGAAAATAAGGCCCTGTCTTACTTTTATTTTGGTGCTAAAAAGCACTAGGGCTTATTTTCGGGGACTGTCTTATTTTTTTTTTCACGGCAAACGATTTACATTTATTAATTTATGAAAACAAAGATGTTCAAAATTTCTAATTTTATGGCGAATTATTACAAAAGTATCCCTTGATGATAAATAACCATTACGATTTATTCTATGATTGGCTATTTGATTAAGGAAGTGGCATTTGTCTTAAGCGGCCCACAGACGTCCAATTTCGTTGTCAACCAGTTCTGTATCATGCGTTTAGAACCGGTAAAAACCTTTGGCCCAGGCTGGTTGTGTCCTTTGTATCCACCCCTGAATCACACATAAAATAATATAGGCCCTACTACAACAGTGGTTCTCAAGCCTTTTAAAATTTATATCAGATGAATAAGAACCCCCACATCGTTTGCACAGTGGGTAGCACACTTGGTAACTACATCAGTGGTTGTAGGTTCGATACTGGACTGAGGTGGGTGGGGTTCCTTCAGACGACAGAAATTCCCCGAGTGTGCCTTCCTTCAGATGAGACGTAAAGCTGAGGTCCTGTGTAGTGAACGATGGCATTTGCAGGTAAAACAACCCTCTCTGCTATGCAATGGGCAGATGAGGCAAAATTCCCAAGGGCAGGAACTCGCCCCCCCCCCCCGGCGTCGGTGGAATTCTCCAACGTACAGCAGGCCTACGATAAATAAACATAACACATAAACACTGTCCAATATATCACCCTTGTGTCCATTCAGAGGGACACGATGGGTACCCAACCTTGCAATAGGCGGGAAAGGGGTTAGGAGTTGTTTTGTACCAGATAAAAAGGAATTTCGACATTTATTTAAATATTTTCTGTAAAAGGTGACGACCAGGCGAGCGTTTGTTTTTGTTATTAGGGCTTATTTTCGGGTAGGGCTTACAGTATATTATCTTACATCTTGGAAAATCATGGTAGGGCTTATTTTAGGGAAAACACGGTAGGCTAGTAGTAGTGGAAGCTGCTCACAGTAGTAGTGGAGGCTGCTCACGGGTGAGAGGGTGGTAGCAATGGGGAACGAAGGAGAGGGGAAATTTGCAGCACCCAATTTTCAACCAACCACCCATGTCGGTACTAACTTTGGGTGCGTTGCATAACTTCAGTGATCTAACGAGCACTGGTGTGTCCAACGCAACTCAGCTGCTCCGCTCAGCAATCACCTGAGTACATGACCCTACCATAGGCGGGCAGCGACTTTGGAATGATGAAATGATTCTTTTGTTTCGTTGGTGTTTTAGGACCCTTCAACTACAAGGTCATTAGAGCCCCGTCCATTGCGTGGTTCCAATGCAGAGCCCGCACACACACTACGCTAATGCGACGATTATTGGGTATTAGCGGTGCAGTTTCCCCAAGTCAGCCACCCATGTCACTACTAACTGGCATTGCGTTCCTCAACTTCAATGGTCAGACGAGGACTGGTATGTCCGACGCAATAAGCCACTCCCGATGAAACGGTTTTGAAGGGGATGTGTATAATAATGTTTTGATTTGGAAATTATTTACTTTCGGATTTATGTTAATATCCATAGTTATTCTGTGAATTTCATAACTAATAGTTTCCATTTGGCGGATTAAATCACTTGGCACGCAGTTCTGCAAATTTCTGCGAAATAATGGCACTCCAATGTCTTAAACACGTAAAATTTCGATATTAATAAATTAATCAGATATAGGCCCTATGAGGGCAAATGTTTTCAAGGGGAAAGGGGGCTTTCATCCTTTTTCCCGGTAACCCTAGTTCGATTTTCGAAGATTATTCCAGACAAAGGATGACATGATTTCTATTTCAAGTTGTTGGTAATCCAAATCCTTGCCACAGGCTACGATTTATGTAGAAATCCCTTTTTGGTTATTAGATGAAGTCGTGTGAATTCTGCAGGCATCATGGTCCTAGCTCATGAAAAAGCTGAAGGGCAATTAATCACTTAGCCCTATAATGATATTACCCCCAGCAGCAGAATGCACATACGTTTTTTGTCGATCTCATCTGCCTTCCTTATTGCTGCATCCTGGTTCTTGGTAAGACAGAAGAGCCTACCATTCTAATGGCTTTTCTGCCCCTGATAGGATCCGGTACACGTGCGTCCTTTCGTAAGTTTTTGTTTGTTTTTTAGTGTTTTATGGCTCATCAACTGCAAGGACATTGGAGTCCCCGTCCACTGCGTAGTTCTAATGCATAGACTGCACAGACGCTATACGAAAGCGACGATTTTTCCGTATTAGTTTTCCTAAGCAGCCACCCATGTTAGTGCTAGTTGGGGGGGGGGGGTTGCGTTGCTTAACTTTAGTGGTCAGACGAGAACTGGTGTGCGCAATGCAATAAGTCTCTCCCACTTTTACGTTAATGGGAACGAACACATAAACGATCTGTTTGAGTTTGTTTTAGGCAGCCTGCTGCCAACCCAATGCTACAATGCCTTGCTTAGTTAACAGTGACCGATTTTATTCGTCGCAGTCATTTGTTTTCACCTGCTTCTCTTCCGATCACTGAAGTTAATTAACGCAACCCCAACCTCAGCTAGTGCTAACATGGGTTGCCGCTTGGGAATCGTCCCATTCGCGTAGTGTCTGTGCAGTTCCTGTATAAAGCTGGGTTTACACTGCGCGCAACATACTCGGGCAAACCACCCAACCAGGCAAGGCATCCTCGTGGTAAACCACCACACTGTCGGTTTTGGACGCGCATCAAAGGGCTTCGTCCAGTGGCGTCGCTAGGGTTGGTGTCACCCGGTGCGGTGACAGCATGGTGTCACCCCCTCTCCCGAAAAAAGCCGCTTCTTCTGCTTTGGTGTCACCCCCTTTGCTCATGGTGCGAGTGGTGTCACCCGATGCGCCCCGCACCCCCTAGTGACGCCGCTGGCTTCGTCGCTCCCACTTCGTGTTGTGCTATTATAGATAGGGGAGACCGGGGCAAGATGACTAATGCCTTAATTAGCGATTTTCCTGAATATGAATACTACTAGTAATCCTCATGACTAGACACTAAAAAATCATTTTGTCAAGGCTCTATTGCCATTCCTATATTATTTACATGAGTTTCATTGTTTTCCTGCTGTGTGCTATATGAAACCAAATTTTGGAAATAAGATATACAGTAGAATCTCGTTATATCGAACCTCAGGGGACCGTGCAAAATAGTTCGATATATCCGAGATTCGATATATCCAAATCCGGAATTATATGTGAAGCTAAAATTTACATAGGGCGGGACCGGCGCTCAAGCTTCGATATAAGCGGGAATAAGCAGGATTTCGATATAAGCGAGTTCGATATATCGAAGTTCTACTGTAATTAATATAGAGGAAAGCTATAGAAATATCTAATAGCATTTTGATCTACCTTATACAACTAGCTATTCATATTCAGTATTCATTATTAAAATAATTTTTTAATCTTCTTGCTATAATATTTAAATTTTAAAATTGTTGCTGGGGCAAGATGACTGGGGCAAGTTGACGAACTCATCATCTTGACCCTCACTGTTAACTGGCATCTTCTTTGTGGTAGACAGCTTACCTGTGATTATTTTTAACTAGAAACATTAACTTTTAAGTTGACAATTAATTCGATTTTAACTTTTAGTGTTAATGCGTTTTCGTTATTCACAAAAAAAAAATAAAAATATTATTTCATTTACCTTTAATAATGTAATAAATAATGCCTAATCCTATTTTACTATAAAAGAAATAAGGGTACAATAATAGAATTCGGAGAATTTACTAATTTCTTTTACATTTCAATGACCGTCATCTTGCCCAGGGTCTGGGGCAAGATGACGAATTTTACATCGTTCATTAAAAATTAGAAAATCACCTTGAAGATATCAAAAAATGTTTCACTTTAAACCAATAAATTATAAATAAAGGAACGTTCTAAGTATCTCAGCACAGTAAAACATTTTATCTCGCAAGAGAAATAAAAAATTAATTAGAAAACTCTTAGTATCGTCAACTTGCCCCGGTCTCCCCTACGTGTTGCATGCTTAGGCCTACTTCGCGTAATGTTTCGCGCAAGCCGAAAGACTGCCGAAACAGTTGCAGCGATTATGTTTCGCGCAGTGTAAACCAACTTTTAGCACTGCACATTGGACGGCGTTCTAATGCCCTTGTAGTTGAAGGGCCCTTAAACACCAAGAAAACAACAAAAAAATGACGCCGGGAGACTAGCTCCTACACCTGCAATTCGGACAAGCGAAAACTATTGGAGGCGCCCTGAAAAATTATTTAACATTATTCAAAATACATGGAGGAACATTTATTTGAGATTTGCTTGACTCAAACGAGATCCTTCTGCCATAGACTTCCTTTGTTTCGTTGGCGTTTTAGGGCCTTCAACTACGATGGTCATAGGCCTACTACCTTGTCAACTGCATAATTGTAATGCAGAATCTGCTAAAACACTACGCCATGCCGATGATTGTTCGGTATTAGCAATGCCCAGTGTTCCCAAGCGGTCCCCCCTGCTAGTACTAGCTGAAGTTGCGTTGCGTAACTTCTGTGATCAGACGAGAACTGGTGTGTCCAACGCAATACGGCTGCTCCCGTCATATGCTTCCTATATCAAGGGCTCCCAACCGACTTTGCAAAAAGTTTTAGCGGGCCAACAGATAAAATATTATTCGTAAGAAGAAATGCAAATATATACCACTACTACTAGCCCTTTTCCCCGCCTAGGGCAGGGTCGGGTGTCATCTTCATCCCTCTGAATGGACACGAGGAAAATATATTTGACTGTATTTTTACGCAGGAGGCTGTCGACCAAATCTGTAACCCGGTATATTTATTTATCATCAGTCTGCGGGCGTTGGGCCGTTCACAAACGGCAGGGAGCGAGCTCCTACACCTGAAAATTTTACGCTCTTCTACCCATTGCATAGACTAGAGAACAGTGATTCCTAACATGGGGTGCACGTCCCACAGAGGGACAGATGGGGAGATTCACGTATGAATTTTTTCATATCACTTAATAATATTTTTCGTTATAATTTCCTAGTGACCCCGCCTCGTTAGCACAGTAACTGGGCTTGGTAACTGGGTCAGAGGTTCAAGGTTCGATAGTGGACCGAGGTGGGTTGGCTTCTTTTGGGCGAGAGAGATGTCCCGAGTGCGCCTTCCTTCGGATGGGGAGTAAAACCGAGTTCCCGTGTGGTGTATGATGATATTTTCATGTAAAAGAATCCTCTCTACTATACAACGGGTAAATGAGGCTCATGTCAAAACGTTTTCAATCATGCAAGAGTGCCTTGCAGGATGGTCATTCTCCAATCGCCTCGTCATTCACACCTTTAACTGGTGTCAAAAATCCGCTTTCAACGCGGCCGCCACAAATGTAGTGTTTACACATTTGTCTCATGACTCCTCTCGCCATTCACGCGACTGTGTAAATGGGGTATTATTCCTAGTTCTGTATCACCACACTTCAACGCTAATCACGTCGCCTCTGATGACATTTTGATGACTTTTGGTGCTAGTGCTTAATGCCTGGTTCCGTATACCCACGCGCTAACGCTATTACCGTTGTAACAGACGACACAGCACACAAAATGGTGACGTCACACCTACTTGGGGTGCCGCAGAGCAGCTATGCGTGACGGTAGTTGAATTGACCAGTGGTCAACTTACATAGCGTCCCGCACGTCAC
>JAAFCE010006156.1:1565294-1605509 GCA_013389805.1 Trigoniulus corallinus | reverse complement strand
CTGCGTTCTGATTGGCTGGCGGTTGAGCTGTCTGCTTGAAAAATGGCGGAGGATAATGTGAGACATGACGGCGGCGTGTGGTGACTCCAAATAAAGCGCTGCACTAAAGGAATTGCGCTGGCGGTCCTTCATAACGCACTAGCACAAAACGTCATCAAGATGTCATCAGTGGCAACGCGATTAGCGTTGAAGCGTGGTGATATGGAACTAGGCATATGTATAACGCTTTAGTTGGAGTCACGGCATGCCGCCGTCATGTTTCAGTTTATCCTCCACCATTTTTCAAGCAGACAGCTCAACCACCAGCCAATCAAAACGCAGCGTGACTTGTGGGACGCTATTTGAGTTGACCACCTGCTAACTCAAATACCGTCACGCATAGCTGCTCTGCGGCGCCCCAAGTAGCAGTGTGGCGTCACTATTTTTTGTGCTGTTTTGTCTGATTCAACGGTAATAGCGTTAGCGCATGGGTATACAGAACCAGGCATTAGTGGTGGAGATAGCGTCCTTGACTACTGCGACAGTGGTTCAGGGTTCCTTGTTGAGATCGAGGTGCACCTTCCGACGGGTGGAAAGTAAAGCCCATGTAAAAGAATGAATTCCCATGTAAAAGAATGAATTCCCATGTAAAAGAATGAATTCCCATGTAAAAGAATGAATTCCCATGTAAAAGGATGAATTCCCATGTAAAAGAATGAATTCCCATGTAAAAGAACCCTTTCTAATATGCAACAATTAGATCAGTAATAGTCCAGGTGTAGGGAGTACCCTAACAAACAGTAGGCCGACGATAAATAAGCATAGAGGGTTGCAGCTTTGGCCAACAGCCAGCTATGGAAATATGTATTCTCGTAGGACAAAAAATGGAACCCAATCCTTCCTTAGGCGGTTAATCTCCCTCCCTTAACCAAATGCCACATTCCTTTAAGTCACCTCTTATGGCATTTAGGTATTTTTTGATAAATCACACAGCATTAACAAATGGTCAACCGCCACATTAACACAAATAATTACAAATGGGAGATTGATATGGCAGTAGTGCTCTACTATACTAATACCATTAATGCAATATTCAGCACATTTCATTTCATTTTTCTGCCTACAGCAAAACTTTTAACACAGGGGAATGGGGCATGACAGGCTAGCTAAAGAAGTAGGCCTAATTCTTGTAACTTTTTCTAATACTTATGCTGTATATTCGCCATATTTTCCTGTTTGAACATTGAAGACCTTATCTTTGGCATTTTAAAATCAAAATGTTTTTAAAATTATAGATATTGAAAGATATTGGATGAAATTTAAAAATCTGCTCTACCCCAGTTTGCTCTATACGTGGGGCATAATGGTACACAGTTTGCATTGAATTCCATTATGCCCCATACTGCCTCATTAACTACCTTTTCCATACTGCCCAGCTGTGATATACATGTAGACAATAACAATAACAAAATACACTTTTGTTATCTTGTATTCAAATTTCATGAAAAATAAGGAATGAATTAAATCCTAACCCCTTTTAACATTAACCCCAAAAGTAATAAATTAAAAATCCTGAGAAACCAACACCTAAAAAAAATTAACCCCTGAGAGATAGGACAACACTTACTTTTTTATGCAGTTAAGAAACCTCAGTCCTATTGGAAAATAAAGCATTAAAAAGTTTTCACTATTAATGTGAAAGAAATTGCAATTAAAAGAATAACAATCTATGAAATAAACAAAATCCTTTCATCTAAAATGATTACAACATATACTAATGCACTAATTACTCATCTTACAAAGAAATTAAAATGTAAAAGGTTAAAGAACAATATCCTTGGGATCAGGTGTCCCTAAAAGAACATAGTAAACGAACATAAAATGTTATAAATAGTGAAGAAAAAAGATGGTGAGAGGCAGAGGGAAGAGAAGACAATTCCAAGACAAGACAGAAGAAAGTTAGCTCCAGACCAAGACAACTAAGGACCCAGAAGACATTATAATGAATGTATTCCTAAACTCAACAAAAGAACTTATGAACTCATCTGCTACAAACTATAGTGTATCAAACATCTAATGTTTACATCAAAACATGATGAACAGTGAGTGACAATTAGCAAGGATTAAACGAAAAGGATTTAAAGTGAACTATAAACAGTGCCATGATAACGTTACAACTCTAAAAGTGAACAGCTTAAAAAAGGGATATTCTCCAAGAGAACTATAAAATCTTATAATTCAAGAACAGCGAACTGTGACTCCAAATTCCAAATCTATTAGTGTTGTCTCCAAAGGTAGGAAATGGAACTTTTTTTCCTTAGTATCTTCACTCCAAATTCCTAAATTTACTAAATAAACTAAAACTGGGCCGAAGGCCCGGGCTGGGGGCGGGTTCGGCAAATGCGCTGAACCCACTTTGCGCCAGCTGTGCCTTGTGGTATAACGAACACTTGATATAAAGAACTTTTCATCTCCTTTGGGTTCGTTATAACAAGAGTAGACTGTAACTGGATCCAGTTTTTCAATTTATAAAGGCATTTTTTATATACATGTGTGTTTATGGATTAAACTAACAGAAAGGGAAGGGATATAATTCAAGGGAAGAATAATTGAAATTGAATTTGTTAGAACTACTATTGCATTTGTGTATTCTTTTTATCAGTTACTTATAATTTTCTGGGTAGGGCACACATGAATACCAGGGATAACCAAAACACTATTTTTCTATAACTGTATACAACCACACTTGGACCTGTAAGAAATTTTCTTTCACGTTATCTTTTGGATAAACCACTGAAGATAAGATCACGTCAACCAGAAGATAACACTTTAATGAAAATAATAAGTCTTAGTAATACATATACAGTCAGGTCTCTTTTTACGTGGGGGATACGTTCCTCAGAAAATCACGTGAAAAGAATTCGCATTAAAAAAGACTATAAGTCTATGGAAAAATTGGGGATACGTTCCATAATTTTTAAAATTCGCGTAACTCCAAAATTATGAATTAAAACTAATGTAAAACCGCATAAAAAAAAATTTTGTTTACGTTGAAAAAAATGGGTCTCTTAATAAATTCCTTTGAGAAGCTGAAAATAATTTATATAAATTCTTAAATAAAATTGCATTTAAATACAACTCGTTTTATTTTATAAGAAAGTAATATAAATTTACATGTTTTTAATCACTATCACTATCTGATAAGAGTATGCACCATTTGTGAACAGGTTCCAAATCACTTTCATCATCAAAATTACTGTTTCTGCAATTGATCTCTTTGGTATAGGTGATAAATTTTTGCAACCTTCATTCTCACTGTAGGCTGGTTTTCCTTTTTTAACAATGTAATCCATAATTAAACTTTGCATTGATGATTCTACTAATTGTTTATGCAATTCATGATATCCAGAAACACAGTTCTGCAGCTCACGTTGGAATTTAAAGGCCCTTTCAGAATTGGGGTCATTAACAAGAAAATGATCTTCTAATTTGCTGCATAGATGAAGAACATCTAGAATTATTTTTGAAGTGAGAGGGGTTGGGGTTTCCTCAATATCACTTTCGCTTTCTGAAGTTGCTGCATCCAAAGCTAGTGCAACAATCTCATCATCATTTAACACATCATCCACCATCAGTTCTTCTATATCATCATGGTTGAAATTATTAAAACATTCTCTGCCGATAGCATGTGCCAAACTTATAATTTCCTTCAAAAGTGTTGATGTTTCAATGATTGTATTGCTTGTAATACATCCTGGCCAAACCTTTTTTCCAACAGGCATTTAGAGTTGCTGGTTTTATTTCAGCAGAAGCAGATGCAACTTGCATTATTCAATCAAATATAGAATATTGCTTCCACACATCTTTCACTGTCAAGGACTCATTTTATAGTTTATTCAATATGAATTTGTAAGTCCGCTAAATGTAATATTTTTAGAATGTTGAAATTATGCCTTGATCTAATGGCTGAAGAAGGTTTGGTATGTTGGGTGGAAGAAATACTATTTGAACATTTGGATGTTCTAACTGTAAATGACCTGGTGCATTATCAATAATTAATAAGACTTTAAAATCAAGAGATTTTTCTTTAAAATAGACTTCCACTTCTGGTAGAAAGCAATTATTGAACCATTCTGTAAAACCAGTTGTTTTCACCCAGGCTTTTGGGTTAGCCATCCAATGCACTGGTAATTGTTTTAAATCTTTGCCTTTTAGGGCACGGGGTCTAAGAAATCGATTTATTATGAGTGGTTTCAACATTCGATCTCCTGATCGCATATATACAGTACTGTATACATATTTGAGAAAAAAAATTTTAATGAAATGCAAACCGCGTAACCTGGAAATCGCATTAAAAGAACCCGCATAAAAAGAGAGCCAACTGTACAGTAAACCATCACCACTTCATGCTTCGACTTTTGTGGCTTAACTCCATCACGGTTTTTTCATAACAGTGTGTGCTCATAATCCTTTTCATAATGCCTGGTTCCGTATACCATGCGCTAACGGTATTACCGTTGAATCCGGCGACACAGCACAAAAACTGGTGACATCACACTGCTACTTGGGGTGTCGCAGAGCAGCTATGCGTGACGGTAGTTGAGTTGACCAGTGGTCAACTCACATAGCATCCCGCACGTCACGCTGCGTTCTGATTGGCTGGCGGTTGAGCTGTCTGCTTGAAAAATGGCGGAGGATAATGTAAGAGATAACGGCGGCGTGCAACGACTCCAAATAAAGTGCTACACTTAAGGAATTGCGCTGGCGGTCCTTCATAACGCACTACCACAAAACGTCATCAAAATGTTATCAGTGGCGACGTGATTAGTGTTGAAGTGTGGTGATACGGAACTAGGCATTAATAACACTGCCACTAATTGGCTCTGCCTCACGTAAGTTCTTCTAATACATGCTCCTGCATTGCTATGTATCGGATGCATTTTTGCTTTTGCTTGGTGACTAAAGGGTGCTTTTTCATGTCCAGGGGGCTCTAAAAATGTGAAAAAGTGTATTTAGAAGGTTGTAAATAGATTTTCTATGCTCTAACTATGAAAATATTTGATTTATAAATAAGGAATCCTACTTCACGGAATTTCACTTTTCGCAGTAGTGTCTGGAACCGATTAACCGCGATAAACGAGGGTTTACTGTAACAACTGCAATGTCATGCAATGCTTATTAACAATTAAAAGAAACTTTATAGATATAGGACCTATGCATTATGCCTAACTGAAAGAAATTACTGTTATATGCAAATTGTAATTAAATTGGCCAATTCTACAGTTGAGATCTCTCCCTGTATGTACAATCTCTAGCACTTTCATCATGTTTGGAACCCCAAGTCCAGCCTCTCAATTGTGTGCATATGGGCTATTAGGGAGTTTTATTGCAACGTTTTTTTGCAAGCATACACTACACTATGCAGACGAATATTCAACTGTGCAAACGTGAACACTGCATTGGTCAAGCTGAGCAGACGTTTTAACATACGTATGCTCTGGTGACACTTGATGCTGAGTAAGAAATAGAAAGAAATTGAGTGACAGTGGAGGAGGTCTCTCAGTAGGTGGTGCTCATGTACGCAGAAATGCTGCAATAAAACTTTAATTTTTTAAAAAATCGTATGCTAGACATGTGGTCTGTGTATGCTTTTGTGTGCTTGCGTCAACGTTATAATAAAACTCCCTAATGTCTAAATTTTTAAGAAGAATAGATATTGATGCCCCTTTAACTTTAATGTTGCCACCTTTGTGATTTGGACTCGATTTTGGACAAGGGCAGTACTGGGTGCTTTTTTATTAGGTAAGAATGGTCGTTTTTAAGAGCATGACAACTTTATCCACTTCCCTAGCATAGATGACAGGAGAACGTCAGAATAGTTATCCAATAACCAAGTAAAACTGAAATGTGGCATAATGCGGTGGTACAGAACTTTACAGGTAGAATGTTGTACAGCAAACAAATGTTTTACAGCATCAATACCTGATAACTAATATGGTCACTACTCAATCACGTGGTCAACCACCTCTAGGTGGTGTAGTTTTTACACTTATCATTGGGGTACTGCAAACTGAAGTCAAGAAAACACCACTAACCCATTTTGCCCCATATCCCATTATGCCCCCTCTTCCCCTACATCAAACAATTATTTTAAACATTCTCCCTTGCGGGAGAAAGATATACACACAATACTTTAATACAACCAAGTTGCATTGGACACACCAGTTCTCATGAGATTGCTGAAGTTAAGCAGTGCAAGCCCACGTCAATACCAACATGGGTGATTGGGTGCTGCAAACTGTCCCTTTCCTACACCCTCTACGCCTACCTCTCATCTTCCACAGCAGCCTCACAAGGGTTCAACCTGTTATGGCTGCTTGGCTTACTCCCCAACACAAGAAATTAATCAAATGCGTATTAATTACAATTACAAAACTATATGATGCAACTTTTCAAATAATTAAATTTAAAAAACTACAGTATTATGTTGCCCTGATAAATCATTTATTGGAGAGGTTTTAGTCAAATATTCGTTGCAACATTCCTGGACCTGGAGAAGGCATATGATAGTAGGTCTCTCCCAGACAGGTAGTATGGAGCGTTTTCAAAAGAAAGGGGTTGTTGAAGACCATATTAGGATAGTGCAGGATATGTATGATGGTTCCATCGCTAGGGTGAATACTGCTGCATAGCATGAAGCATTCAGTTTGCAGGTTGGTGTGCATCAAGGGTCGGCACGTAGCCCATATCTATTCACTCTAGTAATGGATGACCTGCTGACTGGAATAGTGGAATGGACCCCTCAGTGCATGACATTTGTTGATGATGTGGCAAGGCTTGACGAGTCCAAAGAGGAGGCACAAAATGGCCTACAAGGCATTAAAACAGCAAAGAGAGAGCCTAAAGGTGAACATGAAGTACACAGAGTACCAAGTTTTCAATTGGAGTGGTCAGGGGCCTGGGGGGGTTAAGATTCGTTGTGGGGTTGAGGTGATATATCAGTGGTACAAGAGTTTCGTTAGCTAGGACCAGTTTTCCAGAGCAATGGGGAGCTATACTCCGACGTGCAGTGCCATAACGAGGGTATGAAGCGCCTGCGGCAAGTGTCTAACTTTCGCTTGCCCGTAACCCAATAATGACAAAAACTCAAACATTTTGCGCCCGAAACCCAGTTGCGCCCGTGGCGGCCACCTTCTTCGCCACGCCCTCGTTACGGCCCTGCCGACGTGACCCATAGGATTGATGCAGGATAGCCGAAGTGGAGTCCTGTGCGACCGCTGGATTCAAACAAGGTTGAAACGCTTACAAAACAAAGTTTACAAAACGGTCGTCAGGCCCACTATGCTGTATAGCTCAGAGTGTTTGACAGCTAGGAAGAACCATGAAAGGAACCATGCAAGTGGTGGAGATGCGAATGCTAAGTTATGATACATGAGTGGGGTATAACGATCTGAAAGAATCCTGAACGGTTACATTACATGTAACTCATGGGTGGGGAAACAACACAGAAAAGATGAGAGAAAATCGGCCGAGGTGGTACGGGCATGTGATGAGGAGGGGGAGGAGGAACTTATTAGGACCTTTATGGGACTGCCGGTAATTGAAGCTTGGGGAGGTGGGGAATTGGCATGGAAGCATGCGGGGTTGGGGAATTGGTGGGGGATAAGCGGGAGTGGAGGATGAAAATCCACAGACCCAACCTAGCCCGCAGGCGGGATAAGGGTGAGATAATGATGATGATGGAGAGGTTCTAATCGCCTTTTCACATTTGGACAAAGCCCAACAAAACCAAAATGGTTCCCACTAATTGATGGCACCAGAATCTTCAATATTCAGAAGTCTTTAACATGAGTTGCAGAATTAGATCGGTAGACGACTGCTTAAAAATGCTTCCCAACCCTTCACCTGTGTTCCCGGATAAATGAGTACCCGAAAATCTAGCACTACGGCGCTGTTAGGACTATTGTGCATAAGAAGTGTCGTTGTATTCTTTTCCATACAGAGCAAGACAGGTAAATTTAAATTGGAATATTCCCACGTGTTGCAGGTCGCAAGATTTGGGAGGTTGACAGCAAGGAACCCAACAACCAAAAAAAAGTTCCAAACTTGTCTACATCATCGCGTATCACAAGATCCCATCGTTAATAGAATATCACAAGCACTTCGGCGGCAATGGGACAACTATTTGAAGTTCGAAATCCACGTGAAATACTGTAGATGTTCTCTTTTACAACGGATTACAAAAAAGATATTAGAAGGTGGTCAGTAGCCTCTTGTAACGTGCATTTGTGTGGTGACGTGGAGAGGTAGTCAACGTGTTTCGATATCCTTAATCTCACTATTATACATCAATAAATGGTTGAATGTTCAGTCCATTGTGAAGGTAATGTGAGTAGACAGGATTAAATCGGCCATGAACTTCTAAGTGAATAGATGGGGGAGCCTGTTGTGTGGCATACAAATTATACCTCACATTTTGAACGTCTTTATATTGACGTTGCAAGAGGGTGAATTGAATAGTTTGAATGTAAAGATCTACAGGCAAGGTTCATGCCCTAACTGGCCGGTTCTTTGTATTTGAAAAGAAGTATTTGTAATCATCATATTATGAAGGTTTTATACATGGTTCCTTCTCCTCCCATTACACACCCCGAACACCATACTGCCTTTCTTTTTTTTTTAAATCCTAGTTTCTTCTTGAAGCTTGACGTCCCCATTTGTGGTTTGCGATTCGAAATCTGGTGTGGGCAGTTCTGGACATAGCTTACACTCTTCACTGGTAAGGGCCACCCATGCACAAGCGGTGAAAAAGAAAAGGAATTGACATTTAACTTCAGTTAATTTCTTTCTTACCAGATAATTGATCAAATTTGAATTGTAGGTAGACCACCACTAGTACCTCACAGTATCTCTACAAACACAATAAAAGCAAGGGTGCGTTTTAGTACCTTTTCGTGCAGTCCTTTCTTGCTTTATCACACAGGCTGGTGAGGTGAAAGTATCGTGGCTTGTTGCAATTTCGTAATATTCAGTAATTATTAGCCAATATAGCAACAACCACCCCCTTCGTGAATTAGGGATCCTGTCAATTTCGGTTATATCTCATGCACTTAGCGAAATAGGCCTGGCATACTAACCTTAAGTTCGAATAGGGACCCGAGGTTAGATTCGGATGGGTTAGGGACAGTGGCGTAAATCTATTAGGGACCAAGGCGACGCGTCTCCAATCCTGAGTTAGGCTTATAAGGTTCACTCATTTATTCCACCTACAAGACAACTCCGCCAATATTTTCTGCGGGTTCCAGACACCTGGCTGGGGTGCCCGCAATCAGAGCATGTTCAGTGGGCCGGCAGACCCGACCCTGTAACAGGCGGGATAAGGGTATGATGTTGATTTCTGTCCCGTTTCTGTCCCCAACTTCTTTCCCGAAGATGCTTGCGTCGTACGGTACTGTATTGCGTATAGTGATCTCACACTCACAGGAGTCACTGTGCAACAAATAATTTCGTGCCGCAAGCGGGCGAGTTCAGTAGCTTTGGACAGTATTTTACCTACCCAGCCACGCAGCATTGTATATTACGACTAATGCGTAGTTCAACGATTTTTTGCGTATTAACAGTATGCTCGCGCTCTTGGTATTTGTCCCATTGCCAATGCGTTGCTACGTCTCTGATGTTGGGTTAGGTCTTATTTCTGAGGTCAAGAGTGGTTCCAATGGCGACTTACGTGAGATGCATGCCACATTGTCATCTAGCCGCATTGGAGTAGACCGCGTGACTTTTGAAGGAGGCGAGTAGTAGGCCTATGGGTAAGCCAATCGAATGACCCTAACGATATAAAATCATCGAAGTGCAAATCATGGAGTGGAGTTCAGTCTCATCTGCGTTTTTGTCTTCCGATCCTGCAAGTTATTTTCTTCTACTTGTGAACTTTGTTTATGTCCTATTCTGGGCCTGCGAAAGCGGACCTGCAGAGCATGAATTCCACGTCGGAAATGTTTAAACAATTGTTCAACATTATTCTTGTTGAGATTTATTCACGGCGCTGAAGATCCTAGCACCAAAAGCTCATGCAAACCAGTGGCGTCGCTAGGGTTGCCACACCGCACCGGGTGACGCCACGGTGTTACCCCCCTCTCTCCCGAAAAAGCCGCTTGTTCTGCTTTGGTGTCACCCCATTTGTCATAGTGCGAGTGGTGTCACCCGGTGCGGCTCGAACTCCCTAGTGGCGCCACTGCTGCCAACTTCGACCTGCAGCCACTGATGCTCGGTTTACCAGTTATTATGGACCCCACGAAATAGATTAAAGTGTGGCGGACCCCCAAAGTAATAAAATAGTTTGAGAAGATCCATATCATAAAGTTCCAGAAAATCCTGTTGCAAATGAGCCCAGGAATTTAAAACGGACTGCTTCCTACCTAATCCGTAATTTTAGAGCACCAACTCTAGATTTTAATATAGCTCTCTTCGATGACGCAAACGTAGGGTATTTGGCTAATGTGTCAGTGGTTCCAATTTCGACATTGGATCGATTTTTTTCGTTTGTCTTTTAGGGCCCTTCAATTTTAAGGTTATTAGAGCCTCGCCCACTGCGTAGTTCTAATGCAGAGACTGCAACGACACTACAAGATGTGACGATTTTTGGGAATTAGCGGTACCCAGTTTTTCCAAGCGGCCACCCATGTTAGTACTAACTGGGGTTGTGTTGTTTAACTATAGCAGCTCCCGATATTGGATCGAGTTTGTTTAGCTTCTTTTGGGCTAAATATCACTTGATAGAAAAAGAGGCATTTGTATGAAAAGTTTGTAGCTTGGCAAGATTCCTAGATGTAGGACCTCGCCCGTGGCGTCCCACAGTGGGGCAGGAGACCACAAAACCTGGCAGAAATTCAAAAAATTAAAATGAAAATTTATATAAATTAGGATTTGCATTGCTTATTTGCAGTGATTAGAGAAGGAATGGTGTGTTCTTTCTTACTTTTCTATCATCTGCCTCAGAGTGAAGATTGGCTCCTTTGTGGACCTGCGTGGCATAAACCCAAACTGAGTTCCACAGACACTAGTCCAATTCTGGAGGCAACATTCTATTACTCTTTCCCAGAGCTTCATGGAATACCTCTATAGCAGTGTTTCCCAAACTGTGGGTTTTAACCCAAAAGTGGGTCACCACGACTTTGCCACTTTGTAATAGCTTTTAAGTGTCTAGGGTTAAACAACGTGGCTAAAGTGGGTCGTGCCTCCAAAATCTTCGAGAAGCACTGCTCTATAGTTACCACAATCGTGGACATCCCCTTTGCCCTTGAAGAGTGGCACTATCCAACTCTTACGCCATACAGATGGCATTCTATCTCCCCTAGCTATACTATTGAAAAGTTTCCCTAGCCACCAGATTTCTGTCATCCCTACACTATGCCACACTTCAAGGTTGATTCTGTCTGGATCTACAACTTTTTGACCTCTCATCTTCCTAATGGCTCTGACGACTTCCTCCTCTGTTATGCTGTTCACTCCTGAAGATGTAGGATGGGTGGAAACACTCTGCTCACCTCTTCTTTACCTGAGACAGGGGACCTTTGATATCCTTCAGTGTTATGGCTTGGGGTATATCTTTGGCTGCCCAATCTCTAGCCTTGGTCATTTTGAACCTTGGTCAGGTTGATCTCTTTAATTGATCATAGAGGGTTTCACACTTCTGGTGTTTGGTCATGGCGATGATCCTCCTAGATGTGGTCTTGAAAAATATTTACACTATTATTGAAAAATTAACGCAGAATTTGAAAAGGGCACTGCTTGAACTTGTTTCAACATACAGTACATACAGTTGGATCTCTTCTTATGTGGTTTATTTTTATGCGATTTTGAAGTTGTGTAGTTTGCATTTGATTAAAAGAAATTCGGCCAAATATGCATACTGTATGCTTCTTCTGGGAGTATAGACAGTCTAAGGCCCATGACACTGCGTGGTGAACGGGAAGCTAAAACCCACCGACCACTGCATTAACCAGTCAGAAATTAGCATATGCAATAGGAGATTCCTGCTTGCACGTGACACTTAACAATAAAAAATTGATATTTAATTTCATTCCAGACACTTTGCATTCACATTCAAGCTTTACATTGAAAGCAATATGCAGTGGATGTTCTAAAATTAAAACTCATTTTGGAGGTGATTTGACCTGCCTCGGTGGCATAGTGGTTAGCACACTAAGCAACTTCGTCAATAGTTCTAGGTTCGATACTGGACTGAGGTGGTTGGAATCTTTCGGGCAAGAGAGAGGCCGTGAGTGCACCTTCTTTTGGATGAGAAGCAAACCAAGATCTCATGTTCGTGTATGATGTCACTTATGCATAAAAGAACCCTCTCTACTATGCAAAATTTCCAGGTGTAGGAGCTTGCCCCCTGTCGTCAGTGGAATTCCTCAAACAGTGAACAGCAGACCGATAAAAAGTAAGGGTAGGGAGTTCAACTTTGGCCGGCAATATAGAGTGAAACTCGTTTAACACAAAACTGAAGGGACCAAAATATTTTTTCGTATTAAAAGAATTTCGTGCTAAACAATGCATGCAGAAAACCCATCGTTGTTTGGTATGTCGTCATATTTTATTAATTGGATTTATTGCTAATAGTTACGCTTGTAATTTTTAGTAATATAACCAAAAAAGCATTAATTTACCTCCCAAAGTTTCTATTTTGGTTGTATAGTGCAATGTTGGAACAAGTGATGTAGGCCAGCTTCCCCCACAGACAACCTGGCCAATATTCCTGTGGGTTCCAGAAGCATGGTTTGGGTGCCCCCAGTCCAGAGCATGTTCAGTGGTCCCACAGACCCGACCATGCTGCAGGTGGGATGAGGGTGTGATGATGGTGTTGACTAAAAGTTACACTTGTGGGTATCATATTAGATTCAATATTTCCAAATTTAAATAATGATGTACACATGCATAATTTAAAAAAAATACCTAAAAGAATTACTGTTTTTGGGATAAAATGTGAGTTTTTTGCAGTGTCTTTTTAGCATAAATTGTCAATAAAAAGCCCCCCCCCCCCTCCCTATAGTTTGAAAGGTTTGTCAATGGCATGCCTCTACCATCCGAAACCCAGGCTGTAATCTAGCAACAGTGGCAACCATTGCTTATTTGATTAGTTTAACGAAAACTACGGTGTATGTTGTATATCCAGTATTTTGTCAACTGAGAAGGAAAATGATTTTGTGTTAAGCGATTTTTGTTTCGTGTTAAAATAAAAAAAATGAATGAAATTACATAGTATTTTGTCCGGATCACAGTGTTATTTCATGTTAAGCGTGTTCGTGTTAAACGGATTTCACTGTATCGCTGTATCACTGGGTACCCGACCCTGCCATAGGCGGGAAAGGGGTTAGGAGTTGCTTTGTTTGTTTTGGGTGTGATTTGAAGATTTTTAACCATGATGATATAGAATAACTGCTGGCAGATGATGTCATAAATGACGATGACATTATTCAACTAACTTTAGATGCAGTAATAGATCCATAAAGTGAAAATGATATTGAGGAAAGACCAGCCCCTCTCACAACAACATTAATTCGTGATAGTCTTCGTCTTTGCGGTAAATTAGAAAATCGCTTGCTTGTTTGGAAATCAACTCTGATGCCATTTCTGAAACACCTGCATAACAGTGATTCTGCATCCTAGGAATTATATAAAAATTTGGTAGAATCATCATCACAAACTTTAAGTTAGAATTGCCATTGAACAAAAGTCTGCAGAAAGTGAGAAAAACTATGTTTGTGAAAATTTATCAAAAGAGATCTGTTGCATAGACAGTTAATTCTGATGATGGAAGTGATTTACAAACAGTTTGCAGAAGGTGTATACCCTTACCAGATAGACAATTAAATTGAATTACAATTTTATTTAAGGTTTATATAAATCTTTCTACTTCCCAAAGAAATATATTAAGAAACCTATTCTCTTTAACATCAACAAACATTTTTATGTGGTTGTACATTAATTTTAATTCGTATTTTTGAATTTATGTGAATTTTGAAAATTATGGAACATAAACATAATTTTTCCATGTGCTTTTTTTGAGGAACGTACTTCTCTGAACATAATAGCATTAACACACAAACACAGCACTCTGAACAGAATAGCATTACCACATAAACACAGCACTCTGAACAGAATAGCATTACCACATAAACACAGCAATGTTATGCCCAATATGCTTTTATTAAAATTTAAATAATATTATTTTTTATCAAAAATGAAAAATATTTACCTTTATTTAAGTATCTTTTAAAATACAGTAAGTACCATTATTTATTCATAATAGGCGGAAAATTGTCCTAAGGTGGTGTAAGTGCTAAGCCTGGTATACACGTAGTGCTTTGTCGTTAGTTTTGCATGATCATGCAAAATTTGTCACACAAGACGTTACATGTAGACAGAAAGTTGGACGTCTTGCATGAACTGAAGAGGTTTGACAAACCTCCAAAAAGACTGATGAGCAAGAGCTTTGTGTAAATGCAAGATGGCAGTCAAATCAGTGCATGTAGACAGGCTTCATTGTAATTGCTCAAACTTAGACGCCTTTTGTCTGCTTTTGTGAACCCCATAGTTTAAAAAGTTGCATTGAATGGTGAAAAAAATGGCTGCTGACAGTGGACACTGGTCTCATGAATTTTTTACTGAGTTTATAGAGCTCTACCAAAGCTTTCCTTGCCCCTGGCAAGTAAAGTCAAAGGATTATTGCAATAGAGAAAAGAAAAATGAGGCATACCCTGCTTTGGTGAACAAGTACAAGGAAATGGATTGTTGAGCTACCAGAGATTCTGTGACCAAAAAGATAAACTCTTTTTGAACTGTTTATCAGGAAGAGTGCATGAAAATAAAGACTTCAAAGCATTCTGGAGCTGGAACAGAAGAAATATACAAAGGACAAATATATGACAGTCAACAACCAAGAACATCCCAGACAAATATAGAAAGCTATGAAAATGATTTATAGTCTGCACACCCAAAGAGTGCAGTTGGCAATAATGAACTGGTCCAGTTTTAGGGGAGTAAGGTAGTAAATGAATGCCTTTACAATGCCCATCACTGCTTGGTCAAATGTGGTCAAGCTAAGTTGAGGATTGCAAAGCATTAAACAAATACTGATTTTTCTGGTGTTGATCAAGTTAACATTTCCCTTTGGCCGGAAACTGGCTGCAGAAATAACTATGACCAAAATATCGCCCTATGTCCATTCAGAGGGACAAGATGGGTTCCCGTCCCTGCCATAGTTGGGAAAAGGGTTAGGAGTTGCTTCACTGTTGTGACCAACAAAAAATATAGTAGTGAAACATATTGTTATACTTAGTAAAGATACATAATTTTGCAAAATTGTTTGCATCATGAAATTATTTGCAAAATGGTTATCCATCATCACCATACCCTTTTCCCACCTGTCAGGGTCGAGTCTGCAGGTTCTAGCCCTCCACTTCTATCTATCTCCCACCAGGTCCTGGTCCACTCCACCACTACAATATCCTTATGGACAACCTGCTTCCACATCCAGGCCTGTCCATGTCTGCTTCAGTCTCCCCCTGTCCTGTGTGCTTCCAACCACCTGCATTTTCCTGGACACTAACCCATCTTCACTTTAGGATATTAACTAATTTCCTAACTAAATCCCCTGTTTTGCCAGTAAGGGTCCTCACATTACACGTTCCTAATCTAAGATTTACCCCACTCTTTCTGAACATGCACTGATTGGGGGCACCTCAGCCAGGCATTTCATGCAGTGCTGTCTGTGGGGGATGCCAGCCTACCCACAGACGACATATGGTGCATTATCTGCCACAGGACCTAAGGCCCCTACCCTATGATGTTTCTGATGACTGATTAAAATGGCCTGGGTCCAATCGTGAATCACTGATGGCCACCAGAACTGGGGTTTTATTCCCCTTTACCATAGGCTGGGAGTTTTCATTCTTTATTAGTTTCTTAGACAATAATGGGTTGGGGTGTAAGCCAAGCAGCCATAACAGGCCGAACCCTTAGGACGCTACTCATGGGTGAGAAGGAGGTAGGTGTCAAGGATGAAGGAGAGGGGAAATTTGCAGCACCCAACGTTCCCTACCAACCACCGATGTTGGTACTAAGGTGGAATTGCAATGCTTAACTTCAGTGGTCTTAAAGGACTGGCGTGTCCAACACAACTTGGCCACACCACGTTCTTCGGTTTTTTGAATTTTGCATCATAGCAGTGCGAATTTTGAGTTTCCTGCTTGCAATCCTTGCCTACCACAAAGCCTGAGCTCATCCAGGGCCTTGACTTCTAAATTAGATAAATTATTTGCTGTAGTATTTTTTTGGGTGCTCAATAGCATGCTGGAAGTCCGTATATATCGCTTCTTGGTAAACCTTGAGAACATCAGATTGGATGATTGGGGTCCAACTGGAGGGGGGGGCCTCAAGGCATTTGAGTGATTTCACTGATTAGGATGTTCACAAAAGAATAATTTAACCTTAATCCTTCTAATCAGTTCATCGAGATCTGAAAATACTTCAAATTTGTTTACTCTTGCATTTGTAGGGCATTTGCCAGTAATGAAAGACCTGAATCGTCTTCTAAATTTAAGTTGATTGGCATTTTTGGATTTTTGCTGAAATCACTTGATTGTATATTTTCAATGCAAATTGAATTAGATTTTCCTTATAATCATCTGTTTCTTTTTTGAGAAACTTGATGTTAAAGGAATGTATTTCCTCATCCAGCATAATAGAGGCTGTTCTTACTGCCAATTGGAGGTATTTAAGTGAAATTTCTTTACTAGCATCTATGCAATTTTGAATTATAATTTTATGAGAAGTCTGGAATGGGGGTTGAAGGTTAATTAATAGTCCAGAAGGAACAACTTTGTCAGCTTGGCATTTCTTTAGAAAATGGAAATGCATCCAGTAGGAAGATTATGGAAGTTTATATTTTCTTTAGCTAGTCAATGGATTTTAGTTCTTTTGAATTGTTCCACATCATAGGAGCACCATCTCTACAGGTTCCACGAGTTAAAATGAAAATTTGTTAGTGGCAGCAAGATATACTTTTCTAAGGGTGGGATGGGGTTCCCCCATAACATATTATAATTTTAAGGGTTCTGTGAGTTGACAAAGTTTTAAGACCACTGGTCTATATCAAAGAGATCTATTGCAAAGACAGTTATTTCTGATTATATAAGTGATTTACAAACAGTTTGCAGATAGTGTATAACCTTACCAGATAGACAATTGAATTGAAATATAATTTTATTTAACGTTCATATAAATCTTTTTCAGCTTCCCAAAGAAATTTATTAAGAAACCTAGTTTCTTTAACATCAACAAACTTTTGTTATGCAGTTGCACATTCATTTTAATTCGTTATTTCGGAGTTAAGCAAATTTTAAAAATTATGGAACGTATCCCTCATTTTTCCATAGATTTATAGTCTTATTTTATGCAAATTCGTTTTATGCGATTTTCTGAGGAACGTATCCCCTGCATAAAAAGAGACCTGACTGTATATAGCTTCACAGGTTTTTGGTATGATGCTGCTCAAAGCTTGTTTGGAAATGATAGTAGTATATTCCAGGTCCTTGTAGCTCCTACCAGTAGCTAAAAACCTTAATGTTGCTGTGAGTCTCTCATGGGGGCTGATAGCCATCCTCATAGCAGTGTCTTGCCATTCTATTTTTGGAGTCACAAGTTTTAACAATTTACAGTATGTCTCTACATCCATGTGCAAATAATTGCACCAATCTTGTGGTTCCTGTTGTAGTTCTTGGAGAAGATTTGCATGGGAGAATGTTCCGCTCTTTAATAACCATTCCTGGGACCACTGTGAATGATGTGTGGACTTTGTTTTTTTTTCAGTTTTTTAGCACATAGTGTGGTTATTGTCAGTAGCAGTCCTTCCTCCATGGTGGCTTAAGAACGACTGAACAACAGCATGAGCAAAAGTTTGAGTGAAAGTTTCAGCTGTGTAGCCACGTGATTTGTGTCAGTCAAGTCAGTCAGTCTTTGTGGTTCATGCAAGACTGATGATAAAACGTTATGTGTATACCAGGCTTTAGAGGGAGCCCTGTAGGTATCTTATCATTTCAGCACACTAGTTCAATGCCAGTTGTTTCAAAAAGATTCTTCTGCCAATTACTTCAAAAGTATTTGATTTGAAAATTATTTTCCATTTAGTGATTCATAGTAATTTGTGAAACCATGTACAAAGATTTTGTCTTATCAACAACATTAGTGAAAGTATAATAAGAGATATTTTTAATAGAGTATAATAAGACATATTTTTATTAGATTTTGGTTTATATGGTTGCTACCACCTCCATTGTTAGTAGCACAACTGCAGTACTAGGAATTGGATGATTTTTATATTAATGGAGGCATGTGGTAGCTCCTTTTCATTTTTTTCTGATAATTCCAACAATAGTTGCTTTATGTTTTACTAAGTCTAACGTTAAAGCCTCAGAAGTGAAGTAAGTGTCCATTGTTAGGTTATCACCAGCGTTCAAAAATCTGTTCTGCTCAACGTTTTACTACTACAGCAGCACATGGGTTGTTTGTCAGCATATACATATTGCCAAGTTGTGAGTATAAAACTGTTGCATAAATTTTAATGCCAATTTTTTGCAGGCTTATTAGCAATATATTGCCAAACATTTTTAACTACATCTGAAACCTTCAGGTATCTCATCAATTATGACACATTCACCTACTTTTTAATTTTTTTGGCATCTGGTAACAAAATCTTCAAAAACAAAACGTATTGGAGCTACAGTAAATTGTCAGTTTTTTCCTTCTCTGTCATTGGTATTATTAAAACGTAAAGCTCTAAGCAGAAGAAGAAATGTTGCTCTTGACATTCTGGCTGTAAAACATTCTGGTGCTGTACCATCTTTGCCCCACAATTCTTTTACATTCACATGGTTTCTTTTGATTCCAGCCATGTAAAACAGTCCAAACAAATCATGGATTTTAGTAAAGTCTGGATTTTAGTATAGTCTAATATAATTAGCATGAAGCCTTTATAAATAAATATTAATACATCTTACAATCTCGTCAAAACAGAATGTGGAAAACATAATTTCAAACACTCCAACAACGTTTTGGCATTTTGGGCAGCAGATTTCTCACCAAGAAAGTAGAGTAAAACGTTATTTGCTGGTGTTCTGACATTTGGTCTTGAAGGAATATGAGTTTTTGACTACGAATCTTTTTTACTAATAGAAGTTGTGACTTCAGTTCCATCATCTTCATCCACATGCTTCATGAACACTATGTTCACATTATGCATTTGTCAACTTAGCTAGCAATTTACCATTACTCGTTTTACTAAAAACATTGTCTAATGTTCAAAGTAGTGTAGGGACACGATCCCTCACACTCCTCTGCCCCCAAAGACATACACCCCTGCAAAAATTCAATCATTGTGTAAACGATCATTGTTTTAGGTCATATTGTAGTTGCATCCTGTGTGCAACAATAGGACGTGCTAACTAAATCTTAAGACCTTTTGTGGCAACATCCTGAGTTGTCCCTTGGCTGTGAGTCATGGGTACCCTTTGGTCACAGGAACCCAACCACAGTCAAAGACCTCAGGATGTGATGTCACCAGGGTATGTTTTGGGGGTGTAAAGACATTCGAGATTCAGCCAGTCAGTTGGTTGGTCTTGAGCCATCAGATCATGCAGAATTTTACACGTGCAACAGACCTTCGTTTGTACAGTCAAGCATTTTCTTAAATTTTGAATTAGACAGATTCTACCGTTAGCCTGGAATCTGACTTTATCTTCACACCTGCATCACATGTATGGTCTTGGACCCTCACCGTTCGCCAGTCTCAATTTGTACATACTTGGATTAAATATAACCACTGGTATTGACCCCAAACGTGTCTGATTATTTTGTGGCACCCAACATCATCCGCACCCGTGAAACGCGATAGTAGAATAAAAATTAAACAACTTATGCAACTCACATAATGAGGAAAAAGCGGTTGCACAAGACTCCATTTGCCTGCCTCCACTTCAATCATCCTGCATTAATGCTGTGTGCCATGTCAGAGTCTATCTCCCAATTGCATTGGAAAACGGATCCTAAATTAAATAATGAAACTCTTGAACCACTGGTATCACCTCATCCCCATAGTGAATTCCCCCCCCCCCCCTGCGTCCATGGCCACTCCAATTGAAAGCTAGTGTGGGGTCCCTGTCCCACACACTTTCCAAGAACCCAAAACAAAGGGGTTAAAGGTCCCAGTAAGGTCATCACTTTCCCTCTCCTATCAATGCTGACCATCTGTTAGCACCATGGTGTTATCACTGTATAACATCATGGTGCTATCTGGTCAAGCATCCGGTGACCTCTTCCCTCCTTCTACTCCCCCTTCCTGGGGTCACTGGTGAAGGTGCCCAAAAGTTGATAAAAGGAAGAGACAACTTCCTCTCACTCGCCACTCCACTTTTTACCAGTCTCGTTCTCATGCCTCTGGAAAGCAGGATTCTCCAAAACAGGCAGATCTCAGTGTTTCTATGTAACTTCCACAATAAAGGATTAAGTGCTATAACACCGGTCTCTGAGTTCCTTTTGGGCTAACCTGCCGTGCAGCCTGTCCTGACAGAGAGGACACACACCACATACACCACACTAGGTACTCTGTCGTCATGATCACCTTAAAGGCTGCTACACACTATCCAACTTGTTGGGTCATCCTCCCAACCAACCCAACAAATTCCATAGTCTGTAGGCGTGTTGTGCGACCATTCCGACGGTTGGGCAAGTTGGTTGGATGAAACCATCCAACAGCTGGCTCCTCCTACCAATCGCCCGACACATTGTATAATGTGTGTCATGGTTGGCCCAACCAGCCAACGAAAGAAGCGTCATTCTATTGTTTTACTCTCAGTGAACATTTTAAGTACATATTAGATAGTTAGGGCAAACGACGTAAAAGTGTTTTAAATTATGCTCGTCTGCTAAACTGTACTTAAAAAATAGCGGCAGCGTCGAGGCTTATAAACGACCAACGTAAAATTTGGCGCATTACCTTATGCCCGAAAATCAAACGGAGTCCGTAAACATATAGCCTAAAACGCGTCGATTTGTAGGGCACTAGTGTTTTTTTTAATTAATATCATTTTTTTTAATTAGATGGTAAGATGAATTAACAGATATTTAGAAATTTGAGGCTGTCCCCAAACAGAAATTTATCAATGATTCAACATGCCGTGAAAACATAGGCTGCCCCTTGTATAACGCTGCACCACGAAGTACACGTGTCATACAGAGCAAACGTGGTTTTAGGGGTAACACTGAAATGCCAATTCTTAGCCATTTAGAGAGCGTCGGAGACATGTTGCTTGTTCGACAACCAGGCTAGTTATGACAAATTGGGTTATTCTGTTGGACAATGTGTTGTCTACCTCCAAATTGGTCGCACCGACTGTCGGCATGACAAGTTGGATAGTGTGTAGGGGCCTTTAGACCGCTCATTCCATTGTAGTTTTCATGTCTTGTAGGCCCTTTTGTGCATATTTGTTGGACTCCTCAAACCTTTCGACATCATCAGCAAATTCCAGGCACTGAGGAGCCCATTCCCTTATTCCCATCAGCAGCTCATCCATTACTACCGTGTTTCCCCGATAATAAATCATTGTCTTATTTCAATTTTGGTGCCGAAATAAGCACTAGGGCTTATTTTCGGGGAATGTCTTATTCTTTTCTGTAATATTATCTTTTAAAGTCAAGTGTTGAATACTGACAAAATAGAAATTGAGATGTAATGGCAAAAAATTGAAAATGACAAACTATTGAAATCATGTCCTACTTTATTTCTATTACCATGACTTACTACACTATACCAGCAATTCTCTACCTTTTTTGCCCGGTACGTTTTTTAATAATTAAAAAATTTCGCAGCATACTCACAACGACACGTTTCGGGCACACAAACGCCAATTGAACCCAATGCAAAAACTCGCCACAGTGGTGCAGTGGGTAGCACGCTCAATAACGGCGTCAGCAGACCAAGTGAACCAAGTTGGGTCGGCTTTTTTGGGTAAGGGAGAAGCCCTGAGTGCACCTTCTTTCGGATGAGCAGTAATCTGAGGTTCTGCATTGTACAATGACATCTGCATGTGAAAGAACCCTCTCTATTATGGAACGGGTAGAGCAGTGGTCTTCAAACTTTGTCGACTCGCAGAACCCCCAGAGATGTAATGCTGAACCCTGGGGTTCCATGGAACACATTTTAAAGACCACTGGGGTAGAGGAAGCAAAATTTCCAGGTGTAGGACTTCACCCCTGGGTACAGTGGAATGTCCCAATGAACAGTAGAGAGACGATAAAAAGGATAGTGGTTGCAGGTTTGGTTGGGATCTGGAACGTTTGCCCCCGACATTTAGCCCCCAACGTTTCGTTCCCGACATTTTGCCCCTGAGTACGTTTTGCCTCTCGGATGTTTTGCCCCTGGGAGGACAAATGGCCGTTTTTTTGTTATTCTGTTTTAGGTAAGGTAAAAGTCAAGTGACCCTGCCAACTGACCCTTGAGTCAATGCCAGCCCTGGATTTTTACCATATTTTGGCCAGGGTTTTTTTTTCGTTATTTTGTTTTACCTAGAAAAACAGAATTGTTCGTTCAGACCTTTTCTGATTGTTTCAAGGAGGTAAAAAGGTAAAAATTCAGCAATTTCGGCAAGAATTCTATGCATTGTGGAGGACATCAACGATAGAAATTTAATAGACTTTCTGAAAGTCATAGCCTACAACAGTGGTGGCGAACCTGTGACCTGTGGGTCACAAAGTGACCCACCATGCAATTTTAAGTGACCTGAGTGTGATCATATCTACTGTAGTTTTTCATCATGGGGGACATCATGGAAAAATGAGGGAGAGTAGGTTGTGGTGGTATGGACACGTGATGAGAAGAGGGGAGGAGGAGCTCGTGAAGTGCACCCAGGGCAGGGAAAAATCGAAGCAGACATGGGAGCAGGTTGTCTGGAAGGATATGGTAGTGTGTGGGGTGGATGGGGACCTGGTGGGAGGTAGTGCATAAAATTAAATATCGGTAATGCACCTGACCCGTGGACAAATTTTTCTTTTGGGCTATTGTGACCCATCTTCAGAAAAGGTTCGCCACCACTGGCCTACAATTTCGAATTTTAGCTTATGTTTGCATTTTTTTATGTGACAGTCTATCTTAATGTTTGTGTTTTTTATTTTATTAAAATTATTATTACAGTAAACGGGAGGCCGCTAGGTGGCGTGTTGGCTGACGGCAGTGTGTTTTTGTGCTCCAAATTATTTGGCTGGCAAAACCTGCTTTTTTGGAAATTTCTGCTGACAAATATCACCTGTGTTGTGGCGTCAACACTCTTAGATCCTGGTCAAGGTAGGGCTGTGGGTGTTTGTGGGGCAGTTGCAGTTTGGAAAGTGGTTGCATGGTTTTGGCTGTCTTAAGCCTAACCTTGCCTCTCATCCTGCTTTCCTGCAGTGCATGTTCACCTGAAGTGACAGACGCTGCACCAACCGCCCACAGCGGATTTATATTACTTCTTAATCAATTAATTAATGTAAATTACTGTATTAGTAATTGCTCTTAAAAAGTGATAAGATATTTAGTATTTAATATTCATTAGTTGATAAGTATTTTTAAATAGTTATCTGTATTATGAAGTTTGCACATATCTGATGCAAACTTCAGAGGTCATGAACCCAATGGCACTGGGGTCCTAAACCCCAGTGGCCCCAGGCCACCGTCATCAGTAGCCTTCAATGTCACAGGGGTTGGGACCTCAGACCCTGTGGCAGTTAGCAGTTAGCTGCAGTTTCCAGACGCCTGGCTGGGGTGGCCCCAGCCAGGAAACATACAAAAAGCATGGGGGCAAGACTTAGATTAGGGACATGGAATGTGTGGACCCTGACAGGCAAAGCAGGGGAATTAGTTATCAGTCTAAAGCAAAGAAAGATTCAAGTAGCTTTCCTCCAGGAAACAAGATGGAAGGGAAATAGATCTAGGGCCCTTAGGGAGGGTTTCAAGCTAATATATGCAGCCAGTGAAGGGGGACAAAACGGGGTTGGTATAGTATTGGATAGTGAGTTGCAACAAGGGGTCACCCAGGTGAAACGTTGCAATAGCAGGCTCATGTTAGTTACAGTGGTCTGGCAAGGGGTAGTGCTCCACCTCATAAGTGCTTATGCCCCCAGGCAGGACTGGATGAACCCACAAAGGTGGGTTTCTCGACAGATTTTGAGGACTTGGTGCACTCGCTGGCAGCAGAGGTTGGGCAGTGTCATGGGAATGAGCGCTTAGTTATTGGTGGGGACTTTAATGGACATGTAGGCCGAGATAACCAGGGCTATGGGGGTTGGGGGTATGGAACAGTTAGCATGGAAGGGCAGCACATCCTTGACACAGCAAATGCTCAAGGCCTCGCTCTGACAAATACATGGTTTAGGAAGAGGAACAAACACCTAATCACTTTTCAGTCACCACAAGGGTTGTCACAGATCGATTTCTTTATGGTTAGAGGGCAGCATAGAGCAAAGGTTCGTGATTGCTGAGCACTCCCCCGGGGAAATTTCCAAAAAGAAAGTGGCCATAGCCTGCTTATGTTAGAATTACTAGTGAAAGCAGCAGGCAAGGCACATTCATGGAAGGGTGAGCAGGTCATCAGGTGGTGGAAACTGCCCAGTAAAATGGAGGAATTCATACAAGAGGTGGACAAGCAGGTATACTGGGATTGGGAAGGGACAGCAGATGCCATGTGGGACAGGGTAGCCAGAAAAATTAGAACATGTGGTAAAACTATTTTAGGGCAGGGTCTAGTAGGAGGCACTTTCCAGGGAAATAGGCAGACATGATGGTGGAATGAGGAGGTAGAAGCAGGCATCAAGCAAAAGAAGGCTGCTTTCCATAGGTGGCAAGAGGTAGGGGACCAGGAATCCAAGACTCAATGTAGGCAGGCCAAGACCACTGCTAGGAGGATCATTGCCCTGGCAAAGCACCAGAAGTATGAGGCACTCTATGAACAGTTAGGGACAAGGGAAGGAGAGCAAGAGGTTTTCAAACTTGCCAAGACCAGAGATAGGGCGACCAAAGATATATCCTGAGCCATAATAGTGAAGGATAACAATGGTAGGGTCCTGCTTTCCCCTCAAGAGGTGAAGAGACGGTGGGGGAGTACTTCCAAAACCTCTTGGTGGGGGAGAAGAGGACTGCATTACAGGTCCTCCAACAGCAGGGGTTGTGGACTTTGTAACAGAGGAGGAAATAGCCAGGGCACTTAGGAAGATGAAAAGTTGCAAAGCAGTAGGCCCTGACAGAATTCCCATTCAAGTGTGGCATACCCTAGGGAGGCCAGGCATGAAGTGGCTAGGGAAACTTTTCAATAAAATAGCTAGTGGAGATAGGATGCCATCTACCTGGCATGAGAGTTAAATTATGGAGCGTCGCCTATGGGATAGAACTAGTGTCTGTGGAAATCAGTTTGGGTTTATGCCAGGTAGGTCCACAATGGAGCCAATCTTCATCCTGAGGCAGATGGTAGAAAAGTATAGGGCTGCAAAGAAAGATCTCCACGCCATCTTTATTGACTTGGAGAAGGCCTATGACAGTGTACAATATAGGTAGTTTGGGAGGTATTACAAAAAGGAGGGTAGAAGAAGGGTTAATTCGAATAATCCAGGATATGTATGATAGCTCCATCGCCAGGGTAAGGACAACTTGGGGAAATACGAGGAGCTTCCCAGTGAAGGTTGGGTTGCACCAAGGCTCAGCACTTAGCCCATACCTTTTCATCCTGGTTATGGATGAACTGTTGATGGGAGTAGGAGAATGGGCCCCTCAGTGCTTGGCATTTGCAGATGATATTGGAAAACTTAGTGACTGTAGAGAACAGATAGAGAAGGGACTAAACGATGTTAGGGGAGCTATGGAAAGGCGAGGGCTAAAGATTAACATGAAGAAGATAGAGTATTTAGCTTTCAATTGGAAAGGACAGGGAAATGATAGTGAGGTACTTTCAAGGGGCGAACTGGTGAAAAAGGTGCAACGTTCAACGTTCAATGGGGAGATAGACTTGGATGTGACCCACAGAATCAATGCGGGGTGGCTGAAATGGAGACAGGCAAGTGGAGTCCTGTGTGATAGGAGGGTCCCAATCAAACTGAAGTGAGGAAGAGCCACGTAAGCAGAATGCAAGTGGCCAAGATGCAAATGCTGTGGTACATGAGTGGCATATCGAGAATGGATAGAATTAGAAATGTGTATATTAGAGGTAGTCTTGGGGTGGTGACAATCGCTGAAAAAATGAGGGAGAATAGGCTTAGGTGGTATGGACACGTCATGAGAAGAGGGGAAGAGGAGCTGGTTAGGTGCATTCCTGGTATGCAGGTGGTCAGTAGCACCCAGGGGAGGGGGAGGCCTGAAACAGACGTGGGAGCAGGTTGTCCATAAGGACATGGCAGCGTGTGGGGTGGACAGTGACCTAGTGGGTGACAGATGAGAGTGGAGGGCTAGAACCCACAGACCTGCCCTAGGCGGGATAAGGGTTCGATGATGATGATGATTATTACAGTAAATAGAACAACAAAAAAACTGGCCATTTACCTTCCCAGGGGCAAAACATCCGAGGGGCGAAATGTGTGGGGGCGAAAGCTCTGGGGGGCGAAAAGTACTCAGAGGCGAAACGTCAGGGGCGAAATGTCGGGCGCGAAAAGAGAGGGGCAAAACTTCCGTAAACTGGTTTGGTCAGCAAGTGTGTGAAGGAAAACACTGTCCAATATATCGCCCTTGTGTCCACTTGGAGAGACAAGATGGGTACCCTCCCCTGCTACTTGTAACCTAGCCCTATGCTTTTTAGCGAGTGGTAAGAACAGTAATATTCATGTCCATTGCTTCAGCCAGTCCTTCCTAGGAAGGCAGAACCGATTAAACGACTTGTCTGATGTCACTTACAGTATGTATGAATATTCCCAGTGGTGGCACATTTCTTCAATCTCGTGGCACAGTGGTTGAGAATCGCTGCTCTATACTCACTACTCCCTTTAATGAAATCACCCCATCAGATGCAGGAAACGAAAACGGCTGTGCTCTTCGCCTTAGGGCTCTCATAGGGCTTATTTTCCGGGAAGGCCTTATATTAAGCACATCCTGAAAAATCTTGGTAGGCCTTACTTTTTGGCTAGGTCTTATTTTTGGGGAAACATGGTAGTAGTGACTAGATATGGGCTAATGGATAAATTTTGGCAGGTAAATTAATGCTTTGTCAGTTTTAATATTGCATGTTGTCTGACCTATTGCACAACAACTATACTGCAATAAGGAATCAGGCTCATACCTGAACAGAGGTACTGGTGTACCCCAGGGTTTTTCTTCCTCCTCTCTGTTCTGTGGATGACCCCATAGCTATGCGATTCACAGTATTTTCACATGATAGGTTGAACTTCCAAATAAGTCACAGTCGTGTAAACTAAGCTTTAGTGCGGATATTGTTGAAAGAAATGTTTCAAAGAGAAAGTGTTCTTTAGCATTTAAATTGTTGGCAATTTCTGCAGTTGAGAATGATAGGAATCGTCCTGTGGCTAAACCTCTACAGTTATCTGAATCTAGGGTAAGGATTTAAATTTTAAATGAACTATTGATTATTTTTCTCAATTTGATTTTGCCAATAAATTCAGATGCGAGAGTGGCATCAGCAAAAATCAAAATTAATGAAATCAACTTAGCTATCTAGGGTTAAAAACAGCTTTCCTGGTTGTAACGAATTCCTGGCTATAACGAATGTGATTGCAATCCCCTACAAATTCATTATAGTGGGGTTTTACTGTATTATGCGAATAAGTTTAAGTTTATATGTGCATGGGGGAAGGTTACAACCCCAAAAACCCTACCCTGGATCCGTGTGTGCACTTGGTAACTGCGTCAGTCGTTCTAGGTTCGATCTGGATCGAAGTGGGTTGGCTTCTTTCAGATGAGGAGTAAAACCAATGTGGCATTGTGTATAATAGCATTTGCAGGTAAAAGAACCCTCTCTACTTTGCAACAAGTAGATTAGGCAAAATTTCCAGGTGTAGGAGCTTGCCCCATGGCGCCGGTTGGATACCCCAATGAACAGTAGATGGACGATAAATTAACAAAGGGGTTGGAGCTTTGGTCGGCAACTGGATGTCGAAAGGCAAGATGGGTACCCGACCCCGCCATAGGAGGGAAAAGGGTTACGAGTTACTAGTTACTTTGCCTTTCATCAGATAAGAAGTAATCATCGTCGCACTAACCCTTTCCTCGCCAATGCACAGTGATCCCTAATGGCAAAAACGTGGCCAAAACCCCAAAAATGAAATTTCAATTTCGGGATTTTTGAAAAGTGTGATGTCCAGATAGACAAGTGGCCTATAAAACTCTGCCATTAGAAATAACATATTGCATATACAAGGGCTGATATTGCAGTTTAAAGTAGACCATTTTTTGGTCTATGTATGTCCCCCGAAACTACATAAATTTGACTGTCTTTGATGTTAAACAACGATTTTTTGAGTTCATCAATTAACATTATTTCAAATGGAGGTAATTCCTGGAAGTATATATAGAGTATTTTTGCATATTTATTTAGCTTTAATAGTTTATTTTTTCACTTTATTTACGTGATATCTTGGTGATATTTTTGTAAATGCTAAAAAGCATATGTTAATATCATTAAGCTAAGTGAAAAGTTATATATCCTGCAATATTGAGCTAAAATATACAGGGCGATTTTAAAGGTCATGCTCAAAATGAAGGGGGAGGTGGAAGAGTAAAAAATAAACAATATATTCTCTGCAAAAGATTTGATTTGAGGCTTTAATTATGGAGTTACAAGCATTTGATGTATTTGGGCAAATGTCAATCCACATGCTACTTTTGTAATGCAAAATCAAACACAATTTAAGATCTATGTGTAGGCAGGTATTATTGGTGATCATTTAATTGGACCATATCTTATGCCACCAAATTTAAATGGGCACATCTACCTCATTTTCTTACAACACACACTCCCAAAACTTTTAGAAGATGTTCCACTTGTGTTATGGCAGCAAATGTTGTTCCAACAGGATGGAGCTCCTGTACATTATGCACAGGAGGTTCGAGTATTTCTTCACAACACATTCCCAGGCAGATGGATTGGCAGAGGTGGTGCAGTGGAATGGCCAGCCCATTCTCTTGATTTGTCACCAGTCGATTATTTTTTGGGGGGTCATCTCAAAAGTCTGATGTATGAAACACCAGTGAATGATCCTGAAACACTTGTAGCCAGACTAGTAGCAGCAAGTGAGGAAGTCAGAAATACACCAAACGTTTATGCAAATGTGCGTCAAAGTTTTATGAGATGTGTGGCATGCATTGAGTGCAGGGGATCTCTTGTTGAAATCCTGCAGTGATTGTTATTTCTTCAGTTTATTTAAATCAATCAATGAATACCAATAATTAAAACAGGGTCTTTTATTATGGCAATGTTACCAGAATGTGTAATAAGCATTGGTATTTCAAAGAGTCACAACTGTGATGCAAAACTATAAAATGCTTGTAACTATAATTAAAGCCTCAAATCAAATCCTTTGCAGAGTAAACATTGTTTATTTTTTACTCCTCTACCTCCCCCTTGATCTTGAGCATGACCTTTAAAATCGCCCTGTATATTGGGGCCTTTACATTACAGTATTGGCATTAATATATTGAAACAATTGTCTGCTCCAACCTGCTCCATTTTACTGTGCTTGTTAAATGCATATTGTATAAACTGCAAAGACGTCATTTTATTTATGTTACAAATAAAGCAGAGAAACTGTACAAACCTGAATAGGAAATAAGTTATAAATGCATATAATTTCATGATCATGTCAGTTTTACAGGGCAGTGGTTAGGCTAGCAATGCTATATGGATCAGTTTTGGGCAGTGAGGAAGACCCACACTAATAGAATACAAATAGCCACGATGCAAATCCTGAGGTACATGATTAGTGTATCAAGAGCTGATGGAATTAGGAATGAGTACTGTATATTACAGGAACCCTGGGGGCGGAGGACATCGCCAACAAACTGAGGGGGAATAGTATGAGGTGGTATGGACACGTAATGAGAAGAGAGGAGATGGAGCTCATTAGGTCCATTTCAGGAATACAGGTGGTTGGAAGCATCCAGGGCAGGGGTACACCAAAGCAGGTTGTCCATAAGGATATGGTCATGTGTGGGGTGGATGGGGATCTGGATGGGAGATAGGCAGGAGTGAAGGGCTAGAACCTACACGACGCTGCCACAGGCGGAATAAGGGTATGATGATGAGGAATAAGGGTATGATGGTCCGTTCTGTCAGGGAGGAGTGGGCTTATGAAAACTGCCCCAAAAGAAAGGGAAAGCTTTCTCAGAGGATGCAATTCTGCTGAGTCTGATGAAAATTCAGATAACATATCAGACGATAGTTGGGAGTTGGGAGTAAGCCAAGACGCCATAACAGGACGAACCCTTAGGAGATAATTATTTTAAATTTTTGTTTATAAACCATATTTTTTATTTTAAACAACAAAATATTTATTAATAAATTTAGAAATTTAAATTATAATGCTTAAATTGACTGATAAAATTTCATTTGCGACTTATTGGTTTTTATTCTCACCAATCGCTCTCTGACAATTACTTTGAATCTGACCCAAAATATTGAATGTCATTTTATGTTTCTCACTTTTTTTTCTACATATTCATAATCAGCAAGGTGAAAAAACTATGGATACAAATATTTATGCACATACATGCAGTGTTTGATATTTTGGCCAGCTTTTTGGGATTTGGGACCACTGTGAAATGGCATAAGTTTTACTCAGGCGGCCTATTTTCGCTTTTGCTCATTTCTCATACACCTAATTTTTCTTTGGGGCACTTTTCCTCTATCGACGCCTGGGAGAGCTCCTACATTAGAAGTTTTGCCGAGCTCCAAAGTCCATGCAAAAACTGGTTTTTTAATGTACAACGGACATCGTATGGGGCAAAGGCATGGATCACCTATTTTAAAACGAGCTCTACCGTTTAATGCAAATGCGGTAATTGCATAATCCATCGGTGTATACAGCAGTTTAATCCGAATCTTTTCCAAGCTTGGATTGAAGGCTGTACCTTGTTGATTTAGCAGAGCCTTTTGTCGTTAACTTCAGTATCCGATTCCGCCATCTTTTTAACGCCTGCAAACATCATACAATATATTATTGGCATCCCTACTGCATATAGAGGGGTGGAGAGGGTAGAGTATGTATTTACAAAATCCAAATAGTGGCCATACAACAAAGTAGATGATCCAAATCGCTGAAATGTTGCCTTCCGTTGGTGCATCATTTTGACTAGGGGTGTTGAACCCATAGCTTTTGCACTACATGCACCTTTCTAGAATAGCTTTTTAAGATGTTTTGCTACTAAAGCGAATCGAATGCTTAGATTCACGAGCTTACCACATTCGCACAATCATATTACAAGGCTCTTGACGTGATTTGGAGTCTATCCATTTCACATTACTTTAGAAATGCAGCTGTTAATCATTATGTGGATCCTCTTTCTCACACACCCATCCCTTCCTTTTGAAAATTGAGGCAAAACGTCTCTTTGTCCATGTCTGGGGAACACACAAGTGTGCAAGGGCGTTAATCTTTTGCTCGATTTCACTCGCTTCTCCAGTTTCAAAGCCAAAACATCGGTTGGGGAGAAAATTGACAGGTTATTTTTCCGTCGACTACATCCAATAAATGTTATCTGAATGAGGACTTTGGAAGGCCTGTGGGTTAAAAAGAGGAGGTAAGAGTTGCAGACATCACAATAGAGACCTACATCACTTTTCTACTCCAAAGTACTAACATTAGCCTTATTGTAAGACATATTGTAAATATGGACTACCCAACAAAGGGGGGGGGGTCCATCGTAGGTATCTTTCAAATAACCCAACCATTTTCGGCAGCAGGACAATGAATCATGTGCTGTTGCTCTTTTCTTGCTGGCGTAAATTGGACCGTGAGTAAATTCTGAAGTTATAGTATATGCAAACAACGCTGTTCTGGGCAGGTAAGATGAATGGATTATAGCATTTCTAACATGTTTGCTGGCTTAGCAAATACTTTTCTCTTCCAGCTGTTCATAGGAGGGCATGCTCATAAAATCCATGGCTAAGATGTGATAAGACTAACCCTGTAACATCTGTAGAGGGCCATGACAACGGAATTAGGTCCGGTCATTACAACAGTTTGGGTATTTATTCATCATTCAGAACGACAGCATGCAGGCGCCGCATGTGTGTATTGGATTGCTTATTGTTATTGTGCAATAGGTCAGACCCAACAAAGCATAATTTACCTGCCGAAGTTTCTATTTTGATTGTATAATGCGATGTTGGAACACGTTGGTCAGGCCGGTGTCACACCTCAAAGTGACCGGGGGCACTTTGATGTAATTTTTGAGTACCTGAAAGTGTCCACCACCTAGGCCCGAATGCAGATGCTCAACAATTTGTCTCTTATCTGCAGAGCACATATGCAACGTGAAGCATTGCATAATTTATATCCAATGTCAGACTCACCATTTAGACCCGCCTTGATAGCATAGTGGGTAGTTCTAGGTTCGATACTGAACTGTGATAGATTGGCTTCTTTTGGGCGAGATACAGGCTGCGTGTGTGCCTTATCAGTTTTACGATGTCACTACACGTAAAAGAACCCTCCCTCTCTATAGCGCAACGAGTAGATGAGGCAAAATTTCCAGGTGTAGGAGTTCGCCCCCTGGCGTCGGTGGAGTTGTCCAAAAACAGTAACCATAAATAAGCATATGGGTTGCAGCTTTGGTTGGCTGTGGAAAAATAATGACCAATATATCGGCCTTGTGTCCATTCAGAAGGACAAGATTAGTACTCGACCCTGCCATAGGCGGGAAAAATGTTAGGAGTTAGACTTACCGTCTAGCAGATGATGCAATGCTCTTCCATTTTTGGTTACACTTTCCATTTTACCTAGCGATTGAGGTAAAAGATGCAGGTGATCAGTGCTGTAACGGGGGTATGAAGCACCTGTGGCAAGTGTCTAACTTTCGCTTGCCCATCACCCAATAATGTCAAAAAACGTAAAACTTTTTGTGCCCGAAAACCAGTTGCGCCCGTGGCGGCCGCCTTCTTCGTCACGCCCTCATTACAGCCCTGCAGGTGTTAAATTATCTTTTGGTACAGTGGAACCTCAAAAGTTCACCACCTCTATAAGTTGACCACCATTCTCATGTTGACCACCCTTTTATGGTTTGTTGGTCCACCATTGGTAAGCATAGGAGAATTAGTTCTATATGTTGACCAACTCCATAAGTTGTGCATTCACCACAATATTATTGTGGCAGTCGGTTAATTACACTGTATTTTGACCTCCACAAGTTGACCAGCAGAATGTCGGGAACATTACATGAGTGCTTTCTTTTAGTGTGCCTTTTGATTTTGCCATTTTTGAGTCTCCAAGTGTAAGTATGCACTGGCTGACAATTTAGAACACTAACAGACGACGATGTTCACCATTCATGGTAGGAAAATGTGGTGACGTGCTTTCTAGGGGTGAACTGGTGATGGGGGTGCAAAAAAGCAAAGTTCTTAGCACCAACGTCCCAATGCAATGGGGAGATAGACGTTGGATCTTCCTTCAAAACGTAAGTAGGGAGTTTTCTGTTCCCGCTATGGGAATAGAAAATACAGTATTGAATACGGGAAAATTGCAATTCAGTAGAAAACCTAAAAAGAGTTTTAGTTTTGCGTTACGCATAGTGGGGCACGTACAGTGTCGGCACCTACTGGTGAAGGTCCCCAAATCTATCGCTGCCATTTTTTTATACAAGAATGTGGCACGCGCATGCGCGAGAAATTCCCGTATCTGGTTTGCGTACAACGTGAACGGAGCCCTGTTCACGTAGCTCCGGGGAAAAAAAACCCTTACTTTTTGTGACGCATGCACAGATGCATTTTCGTCTGGTAACATGCGTTACGATAAGCGGTTGACGGCAACACAAAACTCTCTAGTATTTGTCTTCGATTTTTTGCTATTTGAAATTTATCACTATTTATTTGCTAATAACCTTTGTTTAACACTTTCCAGGACACTATCGCCAGGACGCCACAGAAGATGGAGAAGAAGATGACTTCTCTCGATAGAGTCTAAGTTTACACATATTTTATAACGATTACCATAGTCTTAGTACTTTTAGATTTACTACAGAGAAACTGGTTAGTACAGATCGTGTTCCCAGTGGCTAGGGGAGCAGATGACTACACTGACTTAGGCTATGGTTACACTGGATTTGGGTTCTGACAATTTCAAATTCGTCCTAACAGCTGCTATCTATTCATCAGAATTATGAATATCAACAGCCCCTGGAGGTGCTGAGGGAAGGAGTGAAATGAAATAGCTCTTGCAGACAAAATCCCCCATGTGTGCCTGGGGTAGAATAGGCACACAAGGTTCTTGAGACGTCGACTGGACAAAACCACCATCGTTAACTCACATGACCGTCTTGTCTTCACGTGGATAAAACTGCAGATGCCTACCTGCATGTTAGCTGTGCGTGGAGACCCATACCCTTTGGAAAAGTAGATTCTGGTGATTGAGGAGACATATGCCCTTCAATGTCTCTGGGCCACTCCATACTGGTGACATTGCTCATGGCCATTGGGAGCTTATTTTGTGACCTATAGTCTGCAATACTTCACTTTGGCCACAGCTTCCAGGGAAAACGGTTGAACAGTTTGGTCACAGATGTTGGGCGTTCTGCACAAGTGCACAATCGACGTTCCAACACGTCCCACGGATGTCCCATGACTTTTGATAGGGTAGTGTATGTACTTTACTGCAGGAGCATAGCTAAGACTTATGCCAAACAGGGCAGTTCTCACATTCGCCCCACCCTTGCTTAGCCACTTATTAATGGTTATGACACTGGGCAGTTCTCAAATTTGACACCTCCCACCCCTACCCTTGCTATGCCAATAATGAATTCTAGCTACATAATGAATTCTACACATTTAAAAAAATCATAAAAAACTCACACTGCATGCCATTTTTACTATCTCTTTAATTTAATATATGTAGCTTCCAGTCATTAGGTGTAAACACACTGTATAGAACTCTTACTAGAGATTCTCTACAAGTATCCTAAATTGACCAAAGTAGAGAGAAAGTCTGTGGTAATGTAAACCCCTACAGTAGACTTCTTACTGTAGAGCACCTACCACTAACTTGGATTTTCTCTACAGTGTACATGCACTTGAAGAGTGACAGTTTGCTGAGCTCCATTCCTGAGACAACATCCTGCCCATGAGGGGGAGCCCACAGAAAAAATGGTCGCCCTAAATTCGTTGAAAGTGGAATGTAATTTGTTCTATTATGAATTAAGCTGTTAGGCAAGGCGCACTTTTGGAAAGGAGAGCAGATCATCAGGTGGTGGAAACTACCCACCAAAACGGAGGAATTCAAACAACAAGTGCACAGACAGGTAGACTGGGATGAGATGGGACAGCAGATGCCATGTGGGACAGGGTCACCAGAAAAAGTTGTCACCAGAAAAAGCCATTTTGGGGAAAGGTGGAGTAGGTGGCACAGTACAGGGAGGCAGGCTGACATGGTGGTGGAATGAGGAGGTTGAAGCAGTCATCAAGCAAAAGGAGGCTTCTTTCCACAGGTGGCAGGAGATAGACTTGCTATACACAGGCCAAGATCACTGCTAAAAGGATCATTGCCCCGGCCAAGCACCAGAGGTGCGAGGCACTCTATAAGCAGTTACAGACAAGGGAAGGGGAGAGAGAGGTTTTCAAAGTTGCCAAGGTTAGAGATAGGACAGCTAAAGATATACCCCAAGCCAAAACAAAGAAGGATAGCGAAGGTAGGGTCCTGCTCTCCATGCTGGAGGTGAAGGGGAGGTGTAGGGAGTACTTCCAAAACCCCTTGAATGCTGTGGGGGGAGAGATGGGAGCCTGGCCACCTATCCTGCTTTGGCAGGGGTGGTGGATTGTATAACAGAGGAGGAAGTAGCCAGGGCACTTAGGAAGGTGAAGGGAGCGGCTAGTTGTGTTGGACACACCAGTTCTTGTCTGATCACTGAAGTTAATCAACGCAAGCCCAGTTAGTACTGACATAGGCGGTCGCTCAGGAAAGCTGGGTACTGCTAATACCCAATAATCGTCGCATTAGTGTAGTGTCTGTACAGTATATGCATTAGAACAGTGATTCTCAACCACTGTGCCGTGAGATTCACGGGAGTGTGCCGTGAGGTCAGGTACCCATCTTGTCCCTCTCACTGGACACAAGGGCGATATATTGGGCAGTGTTTTCCCACAGCCGGTTGCCAATGAAAGCTGCAATTCCTATGCTATTTATCGTCTTTCTACTGTTCGTTGGGACATTCCACTGAAGACGGGGGAGGGGGGCGAGCTCCTGCACCTGGAAATTTTTGTCCTCTACCCGTTCCATTTAGAGAGGGTTCTTCCATGTGCAAATGCCATCGTACACCACACGGGACCCCGGTTTTACTTCTCACCAGAAAGAAGGTGCACTCAAGGCTTCTTTCTCACCCAAAAAAAGCCAACCCACCTCGGTCCAATATTGAACCAAAAACTACTGACACAGTTGCCGAGGCAAGTTTTTGCATAGGGTTAGGTTACAACTTATATATTTTCTTTGGCATTAGAACTTGCATTAGAACTATGCAGTGGACGGGTCTCTAATGACCTTGTAGTTGACGGGACCTTAAACACCAACAAACAAACAAGGAAGGTGAAAAATCGAAAAGCTGTAGGCCTAGAGGGTATCGTCATTCAAGTGTGGCATAGCCTAGGGAGAATAGGCACAAGGTGGCTAGGGAAACGTTTTAGTAGATTAGCTAGCAGGGATAGAATGCCATATGCATGGCATGAGTGTTGCACAGTACCACTCTTCAATGGCAAAGGGGACGTCCTAGATCAGTGGTGGTGAACCTGTGACCTGTGGGTCACAAAGTGCAATTTTAAGTGACCCGAGCATGAATCATATCTAGTTTATCGTCTCATAGTGTGTGGGGTGGACGGGTACCTGGTGGGTTGGAACCTTGGTGGTGGTGGAGCATTATGATGATGTTCTCTCCTTGCTCCTTTAACAAACAAATTTATTCATTATTAGTAATAATTCTTTTATTCATAAAATTGAAAAGTGCTTGCACCTGACCCGTGGACAACTTTCTTGTTTTGTTTGGTGTTATGTTGACCCGTCTTCAAAAAAGGTTTATCAACCCTTGTCCTAGATTGTGGTAACTATAGGGCAATAAAGCTAATGAGCCATTCCATGAAGCTCTGGGAGAGAGTTATGGAAAGTCAGAATGGAAATCAGTTTGGGTTTATGTTAGGTAGATCCACAAGGAGCCAATCTTCATTCTGAGACAAATGACATAAAAGTATAGGGCAGCAAAGAAAGATCTTCATGCCACCTTTATCGACCTAGAGAAAGCCTAGACAGTGTCTAAAGACAGGTAGTCTTGGCGGTATTACGAAAAAGGGGTTTAAAATAAGGGTATATTTGAATAGTCAAGGATATGTATGATGGCTCCATAGCCAGGGTGAGTACACCTTGGGGCAACAATGGGGGCATCCCCATGAAAGTTTAGATGCACCAAGGTTCAGCACTTAGCCCATACCTGTTCATCCTGGTTATGGACGAACTGCTGACGGCAGTAGGAGAATGGGTCCCTCAGTGCTTGGCATTTGCTGACGATATTGGAAAACTGAGTGACTGCAGAGAGGAGATAGAGAAGGAACTAAACCATATTAGAGGAGAGATAAAAATGGGAGAGCTAAAGATTAACATTAAGAAGACAGAGTATTTAGCTTTCAACTGGGAAGGACAGGGAAATAACAGTGATATACGTTCAAGAGGCAAACTGGAGAAAAGGGTGCAAGAGATTAAGTACTTAGGATCAATATTGCAAAGCAATGGAGAGATAAACTTGGATGTGACTCCCAGAATCAGAGGCCGGGTGGCTGAAATGTAGGCATGCAAGTGGAGTCCTGTATGATAGGAGGGTCCCAATAAAGTTGGGGAAGTTCTACAGGGCAGTGGTTATGCCGGCCATGTTATATAGATCAGTGTTGGGCAGTGAGGAAGAGCCACGTAAATAGAATGCAAGTAGCTGAGATGTGAATGCTGTGGTACATGAGTGGCGCATCTGTAATCTTTGGGTTATTATAATTATATTTAATCAATAAAGATCAAGCAAAACCCAAATTTAACTTAAGATTTTAAAGGTTCGTAGCGGGGTTTGTACTGGTTATAGTAAAAACAAATAATAAAAACAAGTTTTTTGTGAATAGTTTGCCCTTGTTGTTTATATTACCAAAATTGAATATATGATTATTTGGAAAAGAAAAACATATATAGGTTTTAATTTATATGGCATTACATGTTAAGTAAATTTAATACTTCCTTATGACAAATTTTGCATGAACAAAAAACTCTACTCAGGAATATGTAAAAATCTTCAATGTTTCCTTACAATAATGTATACATACACATACAAGTGTAACAGGGACTCTAAAGCTTCAGACTGGTCATGTTCTACAGCCAAATGTATGGCATTCTGACATTTATCATCCATCATTCCAGCTAACTGCTTCATGGGTAGTAGAAGATCCTTGACATCACCTGTAGAGGCATAGTTTAGAAGGCTCATTGCCATTTTCATTACAATTTTGCTGGCTAGCAACTTATCTGTTCCTATAGTGAGGATTTCATCCAAGAGGTTATTAAAGGGTAGGTTTATCTTCGTTCTACCAGAGGGAATTGTTGATCCTTCTCCGGAGGGATTGTCTCCTGAATGGTGAGCAATTTGGGGAGAGCTGCTTCTGGGAGGATCTCGAATTGGTTGTAAACTGCTACTATGGGTTGGTTCTCTTGTCTGTTGGACTACTCTGGAAACTACAGTAGTGTGATCCTCACCCTTATCTAGGGTAATGACTGAATGGGTTCTGTTGTGCTTATGAGAAATATGACTTTTATTCCCATTACTGGTTGCTGCCTTTCCCATGGGAGCAATGGATTTCTCCATGGTAACCTCCTAATATCAATGGTGATAAAAAAGTAATTGGGGCACACTTCAATGCTAACAACTGACATGTGAGGTGAAGCACACTGATCATCAATACCCAGCTAGAAATCAGCTGAGTGAGTGATGTAGCAAATGTAGTGGTTGACATACAGTATTCAATGAAGCAACCACAATGCACAATGAAAAAAAACTTCATGAATTCACAGGTTGTTAACCTTCACCTTCGATGGTGAATGTATAGTTCGCCTAAACCTATATTTAAATATCTCCTCCTCATGCAATCCACAATACTGTAAAGCAATATAACAACAATAAAAAAAATATAAAGGCAAATTTGTTATCTTGGAGTTGAGTTCAATTAACACACTACAAAAGAAAGAAGGATGGAAATGCCTTCCATTTTCCTTTCCCTTGGAGATGTTCCAATGCGTGTAATGCAATGCACAGTGATCCATTACACACCACCAACAGTCAAACTTCTACCACCATTCAATTTTTTCAAACAAAACAAATACCTGTTCTTCAGTAGGGTTTTACTTATATAAGCAGGGTTCCTTTTGGGCTGTAGCTAAACCTGCTATTTCGTATTAAGGGTATTCCTTATCTAACAATTAAAGAATTAATCCTGTCGACTGCACCATTTGTAATCTTTGGGTTATTATAATTATATTTAATCAATAAAGATCAAGCAAAACCGAATTTAACTTAAGATTTTAAAGGTTCATAGCGGGGTTGTACCAAGACCTCCTAGATAACAAGGCCTTTGCAGTGTGACGTCACAAGCTAGTGACGTCACACAAAGTAGTGCTAACCTGCTATGAAAACGACCATATTGCCTGTATTTCAAGCAGGTTTTTAAGTGATATTTCAGTCACATTTTTAACTTAAATCGTTTTCCTACCTAAATCAAATTATTATGGATTTGCTTAAGCAAAATGCCATATAATTCTGTTGTGCCTGGATGAAAGGAAAACTGCAGAAGTGGACCTAAAGTTCACGTGTTTAGTTTTCCAAAACATCCCAAAATGGATTATACTATAGCTATTAAGAAAAAGGATTTTGCACTGACCAAACATAGCAAGGTAAGCAGATTTAATATTCAATGAGTGGTATTAGACTTATATAAA
>JAAFCE010006156.1:1543645-1565284 GCA_013389805.1 Trigoniulus corallinus | reverse complement strand
TTGTCCTCATGAATGCACACAATGGTGCTATATTGGACATGGTTTTCCACAAGGCTTGTTTATCATTGTTATACTGTTCATTGGGGCGCACCACTGATACCAGTGGGTGAGCCAGGGGTGGATCAAGAAGGGGGAGCAATGCCCAATTGCTGCCGCTACAGTGCCTCAATGAGGCACATATTTTAACTGATGCATGATTCAACTTTGCAACTGATGAGGCATGCTGCATTTGCTATTCCCATTTCTATACTGCCAGTCCAATCTGCAGTTGGCTAAACCACTGAAGATAGGACATTGTCTAAGGGGCAATGTCTATTGGCCTATATTTATACTAAGAAATTCTGAATATTAAAAGTATTTGGGGTGCACTTTGTTTGAAGTGCTCCCCCTGATCTGCCTCTGGATCTGTCCCTTGGGTGAGCTCCTACAGCTGGAAATTTTTTTAATGCCACAACAGAAGAAATTTAGTACATTTAAGAAACTTCATGCCCTGAAATTTGACAACTTCATAAAGTACTCATATAAATATCACTAAAAGCCTTATCTACTACTAGTGTAAAACATCAAAATGTGAAATTAGTTTAAGACATTTTTAATAAATATACTAAGTGAGCACTACAATCCACTAGGGTAGTTAAATTTTTCATATAGTTAAGACACTTCTATGGCTATTGAAAAAATCATCTGTAGTATGTAGCATAGGTAGTGTGTATTTTTAATTTGCATGTGTATCTTACAAAAATTTGGAAATTAATTAGTTATTTTCATACCAATATTTACCAATATTTAAATGTACTTTTAAAATGTTTTATATTTTATTAATAAATAACTCATTACTTTGCTGTGAAAGGGCACGCGTCAGCATTCATTTGCAGTAGGTTTTAGCACTACTAAGGATGACGTCACGTATGAGTGAAAAGGCCTTCTGTTTAGGAGGTCTTGGTTGTACCCGGTTATAGTAAAAACGAATAATAAAAATAAGCTTTTTGTGAATAGTTTGCCCTTGTTGTTTATATTACCCAAATTGAATATACGATTACTGGGAAAAGAAAAACATAAATAGGTTTTAATTTATATCGCATTATATGTTAAGTAAATTTAATACTTCCTTATGACAAATTTTGCATGAACAAAAAACTCTACTCAGGAATATGTAAAAATCTTCAATGTTACCTTACAATAATGTATACATACACATACAATTCACTAATCTTGGATCCAAGTAAATTTGATTATACAGTATAACCTCCCAAGTTGACCACCTGTTTATGTTGACCATGAATCATTGGAACCAAAATGCTCCTATAGACATACCATTGTGGGCACACTCCATAAGTTGACCACCTCTGGATATTGACCACTGACCACCTACAGTTGGCACAACAGTCATCATCACCTCTCTATGTTGACCATTTTGGTGCAATCATGCTCCTATCGGCCAGCTGTGTACAAAATTCACTCTACCAGTCACTCATAGGGGAAAACCCTTTTCATCTACCAGACACTCATAGGGGAAAACCCTTTTCACTACACATGTTGTTGTCAAAGTGAACGAGTGTATGTAACATTATGTCAAAGAGAAAAATAGTGGCGCTAACGATAGAAAAGAAGGTGGAAGTGTTGGACCAAGTAAAGGCAGGGAAATCTCAGTGAAAGATTGCCAAAGATTTTGGGATTTCAAAAACAACAGTGGTGAATATTGTCAAGGCAAGGGACAAAATTTTGAAAGCATTTAATGAAAGTTGTTCTAGCAGAAGGAAAAGGATTGTGGCTGATGATTTGGATGATTGTCAATCCAAGAACATTCCTTTAACTGGGCCACAGCTTCAGGAAAAAGCAAAAGTAGTCACCCAAGCACTGGGACGTGAAGATTTCACTGCCAGCAGTGGTTGGCTGGAAAAGTTCAAACTGCTGCATAACATTCAATGTTATTCTTTAAGTGGCGAGTCAGCTGATGTGAATGTTGTTGCTGCTGATGACTGGAAATCAAAGCTGCCTATGTTTATTCCATGTTACAGTCTGACAGATATTTTTAATGCCGATGAAACGGCTGTGTTTTACAGACAGCTTCCAACCCGTTCCCTTGTTCAGAAAGATGATCGGTGCAAGGGTGGCAAACAAGCTAAGGAACGCGTAACTGTCCTTCTCTGCTGTAGTGCCTTGGGCGAAAAACTACAACCTCTAGTCATTGGTCATGCTGGACGTCCTAGAGCATTCAAGCAAAATAACATGAATCCAAAAAACCTTCCAGTGCAATACTGCTTCAACAAAAAAAGCGTGGATGACCAGTTCTGTTTTTTTTTGGACTTGGTAAAAAGTGTAAACACAGCCATGAAGTGCAAGCAGCAGAAAATTGTCATTTTGGCAGACAATGCTACTAGTCATGGACCCATTGAGCTCACAAATGTTTGGCTGCTGCATCTACCCCCTAACTTAACATCAGAGGTGCAACCTCTTGATCGAGGGATAATCCAAACAATGAAGCTCCACTACCGCCGGCAGTTGCTCAACATGTTAATTGCAAATGCTGAAGACTGCCAAAAGGCTGTGGAGTTTAGTAAGTCGATCACTATTCTAGAATGCATTCGGTGGGTCCCATCAGCCTGGCAATGCATTTCCAAGATCACCATTGCCAAATGTTTTCAACAGTGTGGTGTACCAATGGACAACCCCAACGTTGCTGAAGTGGATATTGTTCCCACTGATGAACAACTATTGAACATGGAGTTGGTCAGTGTTAATGAAATGATGCAATATGAGAGCAGTGTGGAGCTTCATGAGACCCTTGGTAGCGATACTGAGAGCATACTGCTTTCTGTAATCAGTTCAAAAGAATCAGAGGAAGAGAGTGAGGAATCCGAGGAAGAGCAAGAGAATTTTCAAAATGTCACTGTTCAACAAGCATCACTCTATATTAAAGAAATAGTGTGCTTTGCAGCAGGCACCTCTGGAAGCTTACTAGAAAAGGCATTTCATCTTCAGAAAGAAATCGAGCAAGTGCATGCCGCATCCAAGTCCTCAAAACAAAGTCCAATAACAGATTTCTTTAAATCCACATAATATACTGTACATCCATGTTAATGCTCACAATATTTTTACATACATACTGTACATAAATGTATGTTATTTATACTGTATGCTCATGAAACCTACATGATTTGTTCTGATCTGTTCTTTTATTAAATATGTACAAATGTACATTTATAATTTTATGTGACCTCCAGATGTTGACCACCTCCATATGTTGACCAGTTTTGCTTGGAACAGTGACTGGTCAGTTAGGGAGGTTATACTGTATAATTTTTTCTAATAATGCAATATGTGCTTAAACATTATCATGATCTAATAAAAAACTTAGTATATTCCTTCATCAAATTCACCTACTTATCAATGTTTATTCAAGTGGCATATTCAGTCAATCATGAGTTATTGCAATTCTTTATCTTTACTTTGTAGTTCCTTATTTTCATAAGGGCTGGCTATAAGAGAAATTATAATAGGAATTAATTTTAATTTCAATTATTTGCATTTGGTCAGGTTCAATTTATTTAAAAATTTTTTCTTCTTCCCATTTTTTCTTCCTGCCCAACTGATTAGTTTCTTCCTTTTAAATTGTATTGTAGGAATCTCATTTAAAAACGATAAAAAATAACTATACATTTTCCTACCTTTACCTTAACACACAGCTAGTTTAATAGTCTGTAATCACGGTTGAGCCTATTTAGTTTGTTGTTGTAAGATGGTTGCCACTGAGGTCCTTTTGTAAGTGGTAAGTTAATAATTGTTTATTTTAATGGTAGGTGTCCATTAGATGTTTTTCTTTTTTCTTTTCACTGCAATAGTAAATTTTCTCACAGGGTTCACACACTTTGTATAGTTCTAGGTTGGATTAACGTCTTAAGTCCTATTTCTTCATGGTTATGATAGTCCTTTTATCACTTGAAGATGATGGTTCCAGATCCTTGTTATCTTAGTTGCAGTAATTATCACCTGAGACTCTTACAGATGTCATCGTGTGGCAATCGTGATTTTGGTTTCTGCTCTTCTCTCCCTTTAAATCTCTCTCTCTTTCTTTATATAGCCTTGCTTTTGAAATCATAAACAAATTTCCTGTTGGTTAACCCAACCCGTTGGAATGTAACTTGGTATTGTGTCACAATGTTGGAAGAGTAAGTTGATAGTTTTTTGTGTTATGTAGAGAATAACTGCATTGTGTATTACAGGATTGAAATCACATTTCTAGTTTCCTTCCTTTCAGGAAATTGGTGACAGATGTGTGGACTTAGTGTAATGTATACAAGGTTAGATTTCTTTATTGTTTTTGTTATAAAATTTTGGATATTTGGGGGGGGGGGTTGTAAGTGAGTTGGTGTAATTTTTGAGTTGTTGGTTTGCCATTTATACTTGGTTCTTTATTGTTTTGAGGAATTTGGAGGATGTTGAATTTACCAGACATATTTGGTGAGTTTTTCATATATTTTTCATTTGTTTAAGGAATTCAGGGTTCAAGTAGTTGGGGTGTATCTGGGCATGTGGGTGGTTAGCATGGTTGACAACATAACACATCACGTGGTGGCAGGATTAGGAATGCAGAAATTATGCCTGGTTCCATATACCTATGCGCTAACGCTATTACCATTGTAACAGACGACACAGCACAAAAAATGGTGACGTCACACTGCTACTTGGGGCGCTGCAGAGCAGCTATGCGAGACTGTATTTGAGTTGATGGGTGGTCAACTCACATAGCGTCCCACAAGTCAAGCTGCGTTCTGATTGGCTGCCGGTTGAGCTGGAGGGGATATAATGGCGGAGGATATACTGAGACATGACGGTGGTGTGCAGTGACTCCAAATAAAGTGCTACACTTAAGGAATTGCGCTGGCGGTCCTTTATAGCACCCTACCACAAAACGTCATCACCACGTTGGCATAATTGTTATAAGGTGGCCCAGCAGACGGCTTTTATTCTGGGCGTGGCTATGAAACTCAGTCCGCTACTATTGGCTAATGCATATTACATGGTGTAGGCAACCCCCTAGGTTTGGCTGTGGCTTTGGCTGTGAAGAGTAGAGAGGAGATGGAAAAGGAGTGGTATACAAAATGAAAGGAGAGAAATGGCACCAACTACTGAAAAGAAGTGCAACTACAAGAGGAGTATTGAAAAATGGTCATGGTGCTGTGAAAACATACTTTTTTGTTTCTACCTCTTCACTGTTGTTACCTCATTCCTATGTTCTTTTCCTATTCTTCTCTATGGCCAGAAGATAAAATATTAAAATTCATTTAAGTTCAGCGGCCGCCAGAGGGCGAAGATTTCGGTATTTGTCCCTGGGTGCTGAATACCCTCGGTATGCCACTGATTGAAATGCGAATTTTTGTTTTGATAGTGGTACTGTTATCCGGACCTCTCTCCTCTCCGCTCCACCATGGCTGCAGCCTTCGAATAACTTTGATGTGATGGAATGTATTTGAATAATAATACAGTGGAACCCACTTATCTTGACCTCCGTTAACTCGACAACCCTTTTAAGTCGACATTTTTGAAGTAAAGCCACCAAATTCCCCCTTTGTCCTTTTAGTTTCTGATTGCTTATGTTGATGACTCCTCATATCTCGAGCACAAAAAGGGTCAAATTTGCCACTCAACTTTGGTTATGTCGATCCTGGAATCCCCTTGACTGCTGGCTTTTGAATACAGTATTAACCTTCCGTTCACAAGGTGAGGGTCTCGGCAGATCCCAGACTTACAAAGTTGTGTCTACACAGGTACCACTTTCTCCAATCTTAACCAACCTTTGAGTACCTGTTCCTTGATGTTTCTTTACCTATCTAGGGAAGTTGGCAGGTCTCCTAAGTAATTAGCATATTTTATTTCAGGTTAAGCAATGCAACCCAAGTTAGTACCAACATGGTTGGCTGGTCAGAAACAGTGCTTACTAAGACAGAAATGGGAGCAGGATGTCGATAAGGTAGGTCTGGTGTGGATGGGGACCTGGTGGGAGATAGGCAGGAGGAGAGGACTACACCCTGCAGATCCTACCCCGTCATAGGTGGGATAAGGGTATGGTGATGATGTCTTGTCTTCTTGGGGTAATATAGAATTTTTACAGCATGTTTCCAAATTATTTTCATTTCTAAAGCTTTATATGGATGGTATTTAATTCAATATCCATAATAATGCCCTTAATCTGAACATTTAAGCCTTGAAAATCAAAGTCTTTTTGGGGTCATCACAGACCCCACCTTGTAGTGTGTGCCAGAAATCGTCACCTTGTGGACGGAAGGTTAACCATTAACATCATTGCACCTACAATAGGGGGTACGTGGGAGCAGGTGGTGGAAAAGGACATGGTGGCATGCAGGGTGGAGGGGGCCTTGGTGGGAGATAGGCACAAGTGGAGGACTAGAACCCGCAAACCTGACCCTCCCGCAGGCGGGAGAAGGGTGAGATGATGATGATGGCCTACAATAGGGGGTGTAGTAGTTCACTGCAGATGTATTGTATGTATAAACTCATGTGCATTGCACATTCTCCTTTATTTACCCACACCATTGCCGTCATAGAAACGGGATATTCATGGCTACACGAGATCATTCACCGAATCGATATGTATCCTGTTTGCAGGTAGGAGGCCTTTGAACCACATTCGAGAAGGCTCGGGGACCAAAAGACCGAAAGTGGAGATCATTGTAAAGAATTGTTTCCCAAAATTAAACTTCATTTCTATGAATAATTGGCTGCCGAATTATCTTTCCTAAGTACCTTTACAATGATCTCTACTTTTGGTCTGTCGGTCCCCTGGCCTTCTCGCCTTTGGCTCAAAGGCCTCCTCCCCACAAACAAGATACATATCGATTCTGTGAATGATCTCGTGTAGCCATGAATATCCCGTTTCTATGAATCTCGCTTCTGAATAAATATTGCATTTGATTTTAATTCTATTTTTAATTTTAGTTTAATTCGAGTTTCAACTAACAGGTTTTAACAAACACTACTGTAAAACGTATTGGCCAATAGGAGCGTTCGGCGTTTTTAGCCATGACATAGTCACGCCCAGCATAAAAGCCGTCTGCTGGACCACCCTGATGACAATTATGCCCAAAAGGTCATCAGTGTAGACGTGATTAGCGTGTGGTGATACGGAACTAGGCATTAGAGGTAGCCTTGGGGTGGTGGACATCGCCAAAAGGATGAGGGCGAATGGTGTGAGGTGGTATGGACACGTCATGAGAACAGTAGTGAAAGAGGATCTCGTTAGGTCCTTGCCAGGAATGCAGGTGGTCGGTAGCACCCGTGGCAGGGGGAGATGGAAGCAGACGTGGGAACAGGCTGTCCGTAAGGACATGGCAGTGTGTGGGGTGGACGGGAGTGGAGGACCAGAACCCGCAGACCCGACCCAAAACAGATGGGATAAGGGTATGATGATGATCAGTGGCGGATCCAGGATTTTTTTGTCGGGGGAAGGGGGTGAGCTAAACCTCACATGTTATGTGAACATAATTTTATATGTGCATGGGAGGGTTGCAACCCCAAATACCCCATCCTAGATCCGTGCGTGATGATCATGATGAATTAAGGCTCCCTCACACCACCGCGAAACATCGCAGTCGCAGAGGATCTTTCGTGGCGAATTATTCGCATCAAAACGCTACCCATGACGAGCAATGGTCATGTGTACACCGCAGCGAATGAATTGCGCCCACGGTTGCGAAAGTGCAGTGAATTATTTACAATCGCTGCATGGCACGACTTCAGTCGTCATCGTTGTTCGAATGTCGATAGAACAAGATGGCCTTTCACAGAAAAACTAATAGAATTAATAAGAATGTATCCAACTAAACTGACGCATTGGTGTGAATATCACGTCGCAACGTGTGCTCCTGTTCGGCGCGTGTTCCTGTGGGAAAAATTCCGCTGCGACTACGATTGTTTCGCGTTGGTGTGAGGGAGCCTTTAAGGCCGGTGTACACTTGGCGTTTTTTGTTGTTTTCATGCGTAGCGTAAAGCATGTTGTCATGCATATGACGACAAAATGACGTATGAAAACAACGCTTGCTCCGCCCCTACGCCATTGCTGTACGCTTATAAATGAACGCTTCTATGCGTGCGCCTAAAAACAGATGATAGTGCACACGTGGACGTCGTTTTTCAAGCGTGCAAGCAGAATTTTTTGTAGAATGTTGTAGAGGGCTAAATAAAACTAAGCTACTGAAGGTTTCACAACCCTAATATAACTATAATTGATTTTTTTCAAAACTTTCCTAACTTTTAAAGGGTAATAAAACGCATGTTTGAAAAATAACATGCTTCCCTATCCACTATGATATGCAGTAAAGTAGAAATATGCTTGTGATTAGGAAATATAATAGTTTTAAAATTTATTAATATAAGAATATAATATAATATAAGAATATAATTTGTATTTACAAACTTAAAAAGCCTTAATTTACCTTATAAATCCCTTATTTTTTACCTTAAAAATAACTTCAGAATTGTATGTCGGTAAAATTGTTTTAAATACGCTAGAATGCGAGCCGCGCATGCGCAACTTTCAAGCGTAAACGCCTCAAAATCAAAAATTTTTGATTTTGGGAATGCGCGTAAATTTACGCTTGAAAGCCGCTTACGCTCACAAGTAGCGTACAGTACGCTCATGTGTGCGCCGGCATAGTAAGCCGGCTGCAATTTCATGACGTCAGAGGCCTTCGCGCGTAAGAATACGCGCGTAAAAAAAACGCCAAGTGTACACCGGCCTTTAAGCTGTTAATTATGAGAGACGCCTCACAACAACCTCACCAGCACCTACTAGCGGTAAGAGAACATATTATTCCTCTAGGTGGCGTACACGTACATTGGAACTTTTTCTGTTGTGTTAAGAATGTACGGTTTGAATCTTTGGCGGTATAGTTAGTGATTGTGTGTTTTGAGGTGTTTTGTTGAACTGCTGTTCTAAAATGTACTATTTCAGTCAAGACCCAGACGAGTTGTTCGAGAAGAATATGAAGGAACATTTCGCCAATACTCAGTCTTTGACATTCGATGACGAAATTCCTGATTCTTTAACCAGATTTGAGGAATTGTGCGACCCAGAGCTTTATTATTGGAGTCATAAAAGTACTCCTTCATCAACAGCTACTTCATCAGCAACAACTTCAAGTCATAAAAGTACTCCATCATCAACAGCCACTCCTTCATCAGCAACAACTACTCCTTCGTCGTCAAGAACATCGCCTGTAGAAACGTCTCCTGTACAACCTAAAATTGCGGCAAAATACATTGGCAGCTCCGTTGTAATTTCTCGTTGTAGGTTCGCTGTAAAAGTAGGATACCACGAGGAGCTCATGTACGTCTTTAACAGTATTCCGTGTAAAGCGTATGGTAGGTATTCATTTCCTTCTCTGATATTTGCTGTTCTTAACGTCTACTGGCGAAGAGCTCTAAGAATCAGTGACTCAGGAAGGCGCTGTGAAGAGCTGAAGTGATCTCGGGAGCGAAATTAAAGATGGGGGCCTAGATATTTGAAGTGGTGAAAAACAAGGGAGCGGCTTGTGGCATACTTGCAGTATCGGGGACTCTAGTTGTATTTGAAAGTAGGCGGAGTTTGGGAACGTGTTTTTGAAAAGTAGGCGGGGTTATTTCTATTTTACACTTTCCATTTTACCTGGTTACTATTTTACCTAGCGATTGAGGTGAAAGATGCATGCAATGAATTATCTTTGGAAAGTACCTTTACAATGATCTCTACTTTCGGTGTTTCGGTCCCCCGGCCTTCTCGCCTTCGGCTCGAAGGCCTCCTCCCCGCGAACAAGAAACATATCGATTCTGTGAATGATCTCGTGTAGCCAGGAATATCCCGTTTGTACGAATCTCGCTTTTCTAGGAACTCCGCCTACTTTGGAAACTTCATAGCATCTCTGAAACTAAAAGTATGTGTAACTCCGCCTACTTTCAAATAGAACTAGAGTCCCCGATAGTGCAAGTATGCCGCGGCTTGTTGCGTTGGACACACCAGTTCCCATCTGATCACTGAAGTTGAGCAACGCAACCTCACCTAGTACTAACATGGTTGACCGCTTAGGAAACCTGGTTACTGCTAATACCCAATAATCGTCGCATTAATGTATTGTCTGTGTAGTCTCTGCTCTACAACTATGCAGTGGATGGGGCTGTAATGACTGAAGTTGGCTCTAAAGCGTCAACAAAGCAAAGTAAAGGCGATAGACGAGTTGGGTTCCATGAGATATTTGTCCCAATGTAACGCGACAGTCATAAATGGGACAATTTCAGGAATCGTCTGGTAGTGTTTTTATTGAGATATACAGTGAGAGGCAGTAGTCTTCATCCATGCAACAACTGTGAACCTGCATTTATATAAAAGAGATAAGAAAACGGCAATATAACATTACATGTCGTTTTCATTTACAGGTTGAGCTGTCCATACTTCATTTTAATAATATCAATGGGAAGTAGAAAAGAATAACATTAATCAACAACTGTAATGCAAATGTTGTCATTTCTAAAGGCTGCTTCACACTTGGCAAAGTAGCAAGTCACATAACACGTGACTTTACTGCCACCTGTTGGGCCATTAGCAAAAAAGGTGATCATACGCAAGCTGTTAATTGCACAGGCGCCAAGACATTAGACAACGGTGAAGTATTAGCGGAGTTTTTGTGGAGCTGGCTGCCGATGAAATGTCTGCAAGTCCTACTATCCTTGGTCCCCTCCCACAATGCGTTCATAGCAGCAGCCAATCAGAAGCTGTAATTCAACTGTTAGGGAATGTGGGAAGGCGTTACTTGCTCAAAAAAGTGGAAGTGAATTTATCCATTTACTTGACATTTTTACTTTGTCACTTGCCAGTTTTGGTCTAATCACACATGGCAGGTTGCAAGTTGCTACTTGCTACTTAGCCCAGTGTGAAGCAGCCTTAAGTGTCAAAAGTCATCATCCAACACCTTGTTTTTGTGATAACCATTGTGTTGGACTACTTTTAGTACTTTGTTGGGTCACCGTCCCATGAATAAAAAAAACTTTTACAAAATATTAAGTATAAGTTTTAGCATTTACTTAAAGTAAAAAGTACAAGTAAAAGTAAAGGCTTAAACTGCTATGAATAACCTTTTACTTCTACTTTGCAGTAAAAACTATTGCACTCTTAAGTAAAAGCTTAAATGAGAGAAAAAAATTGGCAGATGCAGACAAAAAGCAATGCATTTTCATCAGGTACGGGAGAATCAAAACAAATTTGGGACTAGTTTGGAGCTAGCCAGGGGTGGAGAGCTAGAACCAATGGCAGATCCAAAGGTGGATCAGGGGGATAACTTCAAAATGTGTGCCCCAAATATTTTTAAATATTCAGAATCCCTTGATATACATCTATCTAGCAATTACAATAGGTCCTCTGCTGCCTGTCTGACAGTGTCCTATCTCTATGGTTTAGCAGACTGGATTGGATAGCAACTGTTGGACTGGCAGTATAGAATTGGGGGTTGCAATGGGAAAATGCATCATCAGATGCAAAATTGAATAATGCATCAGATGAAATATGTGCCCCATTGAAGCATGTAGGGGGAGCAATTGCTGCATTGCTCCTCCTGGATCTGCCACTGGCTAGAACCCACTGACCCGATCCTGCCACAGGCAGGATAAGGATATGATGATGATAATTCCTAAGAGATTAATGTTGTGTGGGACACCAAATGCATGAAACAGGTGTATTTGAATGTTCAACACAATGAGTTTTGGGTTGATAATGACTGGAAAGGCTATTTGCACAGAAGGTTGGCTGCCTATGGTCAAAAGATTTCAGTAGAGCAATGGGTAAAGACCATCTGTGGACCGTCATGTATCAAGAAATATGATTGCTTCAGAAATACATGCATGCTGAAACATGTGTTTGCCTGAATTTCATTTCATTCGGTATGGGTACCAGGATACCTGGACCTGGCTATTGAACAATGTCGAACTCCCCGGGTATGGACATAAGGATCAATAGTGTACACATCCTTTTTCTTCACTTCTATATTGATTACTTCTTGTTTCAAGTTGCTCCCTCACCACCTTGTTCACTTTGAAGTACAGTAGAACCTCTGTAAGTTGACCACCCAAGGGTGGAAGAAAAGTGGTCAACATAAGGAGGTGGTCAACTTATGGAGAACTGGGTGTACTGTACTGATACATGGGCATTATTGCTTTTATTGGATACAACTGTATGAAATGCTACATTATCAAAACTATTAGTTAGTGGATTGGCATAGCTAGCCCCCAATGCCATTGATCTGGTAGTTTGGGGTTATGCCCCCCACCCCCCCCCAGCAGTTAGCTGCATCAGATTCATTATATGTTTACATTTCTTTGCCCATTTCAACAATACTTTCAAAGGCTACTCCTTAAAATTCTGCCATGGAAGATGGGCTGCATGATGAGGCCAAAATGTTGTCTGTTGGTTTGTGATAAATCCAACTTTCCTAAAACATGTCAACATTGTTTCTGGTTGAATTTTTTCCAAGCAGAATTATCCAAAGGACAGCACCCAGAGCATTAATGGATGCAGTAAATGAAACTGTTCCACAGGCTGGTGACACATGTTTTGCCAATAACCCTCTCTAGGATCTGGGCTCAGTAAAACACTTTGAATGATTTGATAACACCTTGGTCAAGAGGTTGGATCCTTGAGGTTGCATTTGGAAGAAGAAAGCTAAGTGTCAAATTTGTCAAGTTACTGACTTGCAGATCAGCAGGGCAGTTGTCTACTGTTAGTAGGATAGATAATTTCTTCTTCATTTCTTGATCCACACCCTTTACCTGTTCTTCAAACAGGGCAGCAGTCATCCATGCACAATTGTTTGATCTCCATGTGACAGGGTGCTCTTCAAATTCTTAAAGGCACATGAATTAGCTGTCTTACCAATCACTAATTTCTTCAGCTTTCCCTAAGAAGAACTAGTGCTAAGCAATATAGTGAAATGTTCCTTGGATACTCTTTCAATCTTGAAGTTGCCACCCTTGACAAGGCTCTTGTCAGGCACAAGGGATGACAAGGGGTCAACTTATGGAGGTTGAATTAATATTATGTGTCACAGTCATAGTGGTCAACATGCAACTTACAGAGGTGGTCAACATGGGGAGGTTAGTCATCCATTAATTAATGTGGTGCACATCCAAACTGTGAAAATTTGGTCAACTTAGGGAGGTGGTCAACTTCAGAGGTTCTACTGTATTTAATCAAATTAATCGGTAAATACTTGCATTTATTCATATCATTTTAAGTATTTACTAGAAGAATTAAGTATTAACTTTTGGACAAGTATTTACTTTTTGGTTAAGTAGAAACAAAAACTTCTTTATTCATATCAAATGTTCAAAAGCATCAGTTAAAGCATTTACTTCCTTTATTCATATGGGCCATTGCTGTTACACTGTAGCTAACCAGTAGTCTCTTAGTCTACCAAAATCAAGCACATTTTTTTGTAATTAAAACACAGATGAAATGAACATCTTTAGTCCTGAAACATTATTAGACATATCCAAAACATATTTATATTAAAGTAATCATTAAATATTTTTATTTATGGTTTCAACACAGACTTCTCCTCAATGGTCACACATAATGCATTGAACACCACTGTCAGGAATACCTTGTCATACGTTTTATTTTATTAGAGCAAAATGCACAAATCCTGCTTTTCCTTGTCCTTAAAGCCCTCAATAATCATGGCAATTTTCTGCTCCTGAAATGCTTTCTCATTTAGGGTTTCATGAGTTCCAGCCTCAACATTTGAGCAAATTCTCAAAGATCAATTGGATTTTGCTTCATTTTAAATGAATTCTGATAATAAACAGGATAACTATTCACCATAGTAATGTTAACTAAGCCAAAAATATGCATACTGGCCAACAAGAAGATCTTTTACTACAACTCATGCTGTATTACAACATCCAATCTTATAAAGGGCTGAGGAAGAAAAATGATGGCATTAGAAACGTTCATTTTCTCATCATCATCACCACCATAACCTTATCCCACCTGTGGCATGGTCGGATATGCAGGTTCTAGCCTTACACACTTTCCTATCTTCCACAAGATCCCCCATTCATCCCACCATTGCTACATCCTCTCCCTCTGCAGGAATTATACTGCAGAAATACTGTCTGCACACCTTTACCTCAGAAGGAGCAAACAGGACTATATTTTTTATTCTTCCCTGTTATGGCTTGGGGTAAATCCTTATTAGCCCTATCTCAGGTCTTGGCCAGTATACATTCTTTCTTCATCCCATCCTTTGTCTCTATCATAGAGAACCTCATACTTCTGGTGTATGGCCAAAGCAGTGATCCTCCTAGCAGTGGTCATAGTCTGCCTGTAGCATATTTTAGACTCATGGTCCCCTATCTCCAGCTACCTATGGAATGCAGCCTGCACTACTGTAACCTGCACAACTCAAGAATTGACTGCCCTTCTTAACCGAAGAAATGTTCTTTTTTCTATACCAGAGTACATTTTTATTGGTCATTACAGCTAACCAGTAGTCTGGGAGACTACCAACTTCAAGAAGACCAAATACAGTCAAACTTGGATAAAACAAACACCTTCGGGACTGCTCATGTCTGTGTGTTGAACCGAGTGTGTGTTATAATCAAAACATTGCCAAATGATGCTAAAGCTATTAAAACTGAACAAAAATATGATAAATTCAAGATTTATTCAAAAAATTGAACTAGACGTATAATTTACTGAGAAAAATCGATTATTGAAGTCTGTTTCATAGCTTTCTTCTGCCTGGAATCACACAAGTCTTCAATATCATTCAATGCTCAAAACAGTTTGTTGTCACAGCTGTCTAGTGTCATCATGTAATTTTGTAGTTTGCATATGCCTTGCTTTGCATCCTGGTAACTAGTTCCTGGATTTTCTTCTCCTACATCATCTATGTCACTGTTGTCTGAGTCAGATATGTTGACCACTTTGACTTTTGAAGACATAACCCATTGAATGATATCAGCATCCTCTAAATAATCAGCAACTTCCAGGTTTTCATCAACAGTTAAGTAATGGTGAATGTCAAAATCTTCCTGGATCAACAGTTTTTCCATAGGTTCAGTCTTTGTTGTCGTGTTGTCGTGTGAAGAAGGTACCACTAGTAATTCTTGGAGGGGACTTCAATTTACCAAGGTTGGATTGGGGCTGTGTGCTGCCTAATTCAAATTCCAGGTTATCAGGTGCTCTGAACCTATTTTTGGAACAGTTGTACTATAATGGATTGGAACAGATTGTGACAATGCCTACACATGATAAAGGAGGAATTTTAGATTTAGTATTTACAAATGTGCCCAGTTCTATCAACACTGTAGAGTGTATTGAAGGAATTAGTGACCATGCAGGGGTAAGGGTGGTGATAGCTAAAAGGTTACCTAGACAGGTGGCACCAGACAGGGTGGCATACCAATACAATAAGGCAAATTGGGGATATTTTAAATCATATCTAGAATATGAGTTAAATGATTTTTATACCATTGTTAATACCTGTGGTGTTGAGGATTCCTAGCCCTCTTAGAGAAGGGCAAGCAGCTAGCTGTCCCCACTAAGATTATAAGGGATAATACTTTTCCTGAATGGTATACAAAAGAGGTGAAGGTAGCTTTGCCAAACCAGCGAAAGGCTAGGAATGCACTTAGGAGAGGGAGGGATGCCAATACTGAGTTAATTTATAAGAAGGCCCAGAAAATGGTTAAAGTGTATATGAAAAAGGCTTACAAGAATTTTCATGAAAACATTTTGGGAGACAGGCTTAAGAAAAATCCAAAAGCTTTCTGGGGGTATCTGAAGAGGTGTAGAAAAGAGGGTTATAGGGATACAGTGGTTAAAGATAGTTCAGGAAATGTAGTTAAGGATAGTCTTATGATTGCAAATGTTTTCAATGATGCATTTGCAAAAAGCTTTGCAACGAGTAGGAGGAACTTCCAGCTGGTACATAATAGTGATTTTCCAGGGGGAATGGATGAGGTTACTATCACTAGGGTGGGAATTGAGTAACTACTAAGCAAATCTGTGGTTCATAAGGCTGCAGGTCCTGATGGCATTTCTCCACATATTATGCAGCGACTTTCAGGGATGCTTAGCTATTACCTGGTGGAAATATTTAGAAAGTCATTAGACATGGGTAGTTCCATCATCATGGAATCTGGCTAATGTGGTACCAATTTTCAAGTCAGGAGACACAGCAGACCCTAAGTGCTATAGACCAGTTTCATTAACGAGTGCTGTATCTAAGGTTTTTGAACACACCCTATTCTCCTCTATTATTAGATATCTGGAAAAGAATGGCATCCTTAGCAACAATCAGCATGGATTTAAGAAAGGGAGGTCATGCGACATCCAAATGGCTTGTTTGATGGATTATATTAAAAGGGCTTTAGACAACAGAAAGCAGGTTGATGTTGTATTCGTAGACTTTGAGCAAACTTTTGTCATGGTGCCCCATGATAAGCTGATTTCAAAAATGTCAAGTCTAGGGATACATAGTAAGGTTACTCAGTGGGTAAGGTCCTATCTGCTTGATAGACAACAGAGGGTAATGTACATGGGTAGCGCATCTGAATGGAAACCAGCCACATCAGGGGTCCCTCAGGGAAGTGTTTTGGGTCCTTTGTTGTACATTCTCTATGTGAATGACATAGGATTTGACATTAGTTCCTTCCTTGAACTATTTGCAGGTGCCGCATGTACTGCCCGGGTGTTAGATGAAGGGTTATCATCCTGTACACAATTACAACAGGATCTCGATAAGATTTACAATTGGTGTGTAAAATGGGAACTGCCATTGAATCTGAAAAAGTTTATGATTCTTACAATGTCTAGATCTAGGGAGCTACTTGACTTTGATTACTATATAGGTGGAGTTAGGGTTGAGAGAGTTGGCACCGATAATTATCTTGGAATAATTTTAAATAACCAAGGTACCTGGAAGGATCATATAAATAAATTAGTTAGGAGGGCTGGTCAATTCGTCCGTCTGATTAGTAGGGTCCTTCGGGACAGCACAGGGGAGGTGAGGGAAACAGCATATATTTCAATGGTGCCACCAATTTTGGAGTATGGTAGTCCAAGTTGGTTTCCTTTCAGGCAGGAATTATCTTGGCAGATTGAAAGGATACAGAGGAGGGCACCAAGAATTGTATTTCACAGGTTTTCTCACAGGGATAGTGTGTCTGACATGACCAGGGAATTGGGTTGGGAAACACTAAGCCAGCAGCAAACATCTTGCAGCATAAGTCTGTATCAGACTGCTGCTGCTGCTGGGGTTTGATGGATCTTTGGTGGGATGTGCGTCCCTTGCTAAGTACAAAGGGAGAAAGGATCATTTGTATAAATTGAAGGAGATTAGGGCACAGACAGACCCATATTACTGGTCTTTCTTACCAAGGACCATTCGACAATGGAATAGCCTTGGAAAGGATAAGGTGGAGGGCCTCATAAAAAGCCACCCTACCATTACTAGTGTTGTAGAGGTATCACAGGAATTTAAGCCTAGGGTTTTGGGAGCTTTTTAGTAATGTATGTAAGAATGAGACTTGGTCTCTCCACTGCCATATTGGCCAAATAAAGCAGCTTGCAGTGTCATGAATTAGAATTAGAACACAGGGAAAGCAGGGAAAACACATGGAAAATCAGTTTTTGAAGTGTTGGGCACCCTGAAAAGTGTGCTTCTGGATAGAATTTGAGGACTTGGTGCATTCACTAGAGGCTGAGGTAAGTGCTTAGTTATTGGGGGGGGGGTGGACTTTAATGGCCATGTAGGCGAAGAAAACCAGGGTTATTTTGAGGTTGATGGGGGATGGGGGTAGGGAACAGTTAGCTCACATGGGCAGTGGATACTGGACACAGCAAATACACTTGGCATGGCATTGGCAAATACATGGATTAGGAAGAGGGACCACCACCTACTCACATTTCAGTCACCACGAGTGATGTCACAGATAGATTTCTTCATGGTTTGAGGGCAGCATAGATCTGAGATTTGTGATTTCTTCAGAAAGAATGTAGCTATAGGCTACTTATGTTAGAAATCCTAGTAAAAGTTGCAGGTGAGGCACATTCTTGGATAGGACAGCAGGTCATCAAGTGAAGGAAACTACCTGCCAATACAGAGGAATTAACTCTAGAAGTGGGCAGGCAGGTAGACTGGGATTGTGAAGGGACAACAGATGCATGCGAGACAGGGTCACCAGAGAAAATTAGAAATTGTGGGAAGGCCATTTTGGGGCTGGGTAGAGTAGGTGGCACAGTCCAGGGTAACAGGCAAACATGGTGGTGGAATGAGGAGGTAGAAGCAACCATTAAGCAACAGAAGGATACTTTCCACAGGGCACCAGGAGTCTAAGATTAAATTATTAGACACACCTTGTTTTTTTATGTTGTTTGCCATTTTAAGTTCAATTAGGATACTTTTTGAGTTTAAAACTTTTTTAACATCAATTAAAAACATTTTTGAACATTGTGGAAGGATAAAAAACAGTGTTTGATGGCTATAGAATTATTTTTCATATTTATCAATTTTTTGAGCCTTTGGCTGCAATTAATGATTTATTTCAGTACACTTCTGCACATTTTCTTGCATATATGAGTGATGATTCCACACATTATTTTTTCTATATGCTGTTCCTTGCTGTTGTAATAAATCCTTTTGCAACTTCTCTCTTAATGAACTCCTAAACATTTTTTATGGGATTCATATTTGGAGAATTTCCTGGACAAGGCAGTAAAGGAACATTTTTCTCATTTCATTTCACCATTTAGAAAAGAATCCTTTAGCTGAGGCAAAAAAAAAAACCCAGTTAATCAGCACTTGCTTGTTTTGGTGCTTTCTCATGATGCCATGTACCACATGCAAACGTCCAGTGCCCTTTCCACTGATTACAGACCATATCATCACTTTTGTAGAATGCTTGACAGGCTGAATAACATTTATCAGAATATGGTTTTATCACTGAAGCAAACCTATCATTTTTAACCCAGCATTAAATATTCAATACCTTAAATATTTAATAATAAATAATGTTGAGAAATGGAGCAATTTAAATAGTTACTCATTTATAGAAGTCTAAGTTAAAGTCCTGATGTTGTTTTGCCCATTTCAATGATTTGACTTTCATGGCTGCTGTCAGTTTTGGCCTCCTGGTTGGTCTGCATTATTTTAAATTCACTTTGGCAAGTTGGCACCTTGTTGTTCTTTCAGATGCAAGAATAACACTATTTTCAAGTTTAGTTTTTATCTGCTTTATAGTTGCAAATTGATTTTCATTGCAAATCTTTTAAAGAATCTGTCAGTTCTTGGAGTAAATATCAGTTTTCAGTCACATTTTCACGAGAGCGACTTTTGTCTGTTGAAGATTAACTTCAGGTGTCTCTCTCAAACATTAGGCCACAAATTCAACTGCTTATGCTAACACACCCACCTGTATCAAGTAATGTTTTTTTCTGTCACTGTATGGGGTTCTGCAAAAGGTCTAAATGTTCCAAAGGGTTCTGTTCCAATAAAAAGGTTGAAAAACAGCTCTAGTATATTATAAGTATATTCTAACCCCTTCAGTGTCACATTATGATTGCACTGTCAGAAATTTCTGAAATTTGACCAACATTGTTATTGTTTGAGATGTAGTCTGCATGCCAAGTTTCAAAAATTGGACACCTATATATGATATTGTCTTACCACCTGAATTCTAGGTCGCTTGTGTCATTACTTCTAAAACCACACATTAGAGAGCTTGAGCAAGATGAATATCTTACTGCACATGTGCAACATTTTGAAGTAAAATTAGAAACGTGTGTTTGAGCGTATGCTGAAGTAATCATACGCTTTACATAGGTTTAAACGAACGTTATGATAAAATGGCAGACCCATTCAAAATAATTAAAATTACTTGGAAAGGAACCAAATTTCATGTTCCGATCAATAGAGGGCAGGATGTTAAAGATAACTGGTGGTTCCAGAGCACTCAAACTGTGTTTTTCACAGAACCATATGTTCTACTGTGTTTTTATGTTGTGTAACACAGGTTCTATAATGGATCACTCAAGCTCTCTATTAGCAAGATTGAGTGGTGTGTTCATGTATAATGCATGTAATGCATTAATGTTGTACATTCTGGACATATGCAACAGTTCTAATCAGGACATGTGCACATAAACTTTGGAAGTTTTCCATATCCATGGTAGGATATGAAAAATTTTTCTTCCCACCAGGGCCTTCCAAATGTTATAGCCATGAAAACAAACACTATATCCTTGACCCTCTTACCATTAAAAGGCCATAGGCTCTGCTGGAACCAGCCCACACAGACTAGCTGTGAATGTTATAAACATGTTTTAATGTATTCAAAAGTGGTAGTAATCATCAATGCATAAAATGATTTATTCCATATCTTTTCTGTGGAAAAGTGAAAAACAATTGCTCTTGGATGAAATACAGTGTAACACTGCATTAATCACATTTTATTCTACTACAGCTACTGCAACTTTCTAGTTTACACCTGTGATTTATCGTTTCATCAATATGGGTTGGAAAATGTGCTATTTTATCATATCTTGCATCAGATATAGCATGTGACAGCTGCCCATGATGCCTCTTAGATGCATTGCAATTACCAGCCTGGTGACATTCCTTTTTGAATTGCAGGGAACTATACTTGATCAATGCATGTGCAACTTTGAAATGGAAATGAAAAAGGTCGAGTTTCTCGCTTCCAGGAATATTGGCAAAATAAGCTTGTAATTGATATTCCAACCAAGAATTTACTATTGCCAAAACAATTTACAAATCTATTTACTATTGCCCAATCTATTTTGATCTAAGTTTAATTCTGTAAAGGGAAATAAGACAATCAAGGTTTTCCATTCCACCCATTTCTTTACTATATTCCCTAATGCATTGTGGACAAGGAATGTGGATGTACTCTTTCAGGCATTTATCCCAACATTGACACATATCTATTTCTCTTATTCCACATTCTGTTGAAGCCACTTGAATGGTGAGGGACAACAATTTTTTCATCTTCTGTAATGATTTCACTTGTTGATCATCTTCCAGCTTATGCAAAATCCCTTTTCTGACAGCAAATTATTTTTTCCAATTTGATTTGAATTGTTAGTGCTTGTGCAATATATACATATATATATATACATATATATATATATAAAATGGTTATATATATGTATATATGTAAAATGGCTCCATAGCTAGGGTAAGGACACCTGGGGGTAACACTGGGGGCTTTCCAGTTGATGAAAATCTTTTCACTTGAAGGAGTCCAAAAGCTTTTCTGAATTCTCTCACATCAAGTGGCTTTTCAACCTAAGTTTTATGGACTTAGTTTTTTGAGGATGAAGTGAAGAAAGGGAAAACAGACAATATTTCAATTCAGTCTTCCAACAGTAACTGACTTTATTTCATATAACAAGCCCTTATATACGAAAGTAACACAATAGAAAAAATGCTTACAAGGAAGGTCCATCATCCAAGACAAAAGATGGACCAGTCATTTCAAAGAACAGGAACAATAAGAAATTACATTATCAAGTTAACAAATTCTTAATGAATTGATGATCACAGTTACAGAATGACCAGTTAATTCAAT
>JAAFCE010006156.1:1388244-1516844 GCA_013389805.1 Trigoniulus corallinus | reverse complement strand
CCTTCTGCCCTGGGCCCCACTAGCGCCTTCTGCCCTGGGCCCCACTATCTCCGGCTGTTTTGGGCCCTGTAGACTATAGGGCCAGCCCAGATGTTAGATATAAATTTACACAAGGAATTCATGAGTGTTGGTGTAATAGAGGTGGCATTTAATTAGAGGTTTTACGGTAGTAGGCGATATTGGGAACATCACAACCTAAAACATAGTGGAAGCTACAACCATAACTAGGAAAGCAAACGAAGTAAAATTTATATCAACAGGAACCTTATTTTTTGCTTAACATAATGCACATAAAGTTAACTCAACATGCCATGGTGCTTATATACTATGCTAGTTTGAATATGATGAGGTTGATACATAATCAAGCACAAATATCTTCAAAGTTCCTCAAAATGAAAACAAACACATGCAACCATGTGCAAACACCATAGGCTGCTGTCAGGTTGTAGAGGAACATAATGGATAAGCTGGTCACATGGTTGCACCATAGGACAGGGAGAAACTAGACTAGGTCATATTAGGATCATGGGTGATATTTGGCCATTTACTTTATAGTCCAAAGTTTAATTCCATTGCTGCATCTTACATCAAAAATTGTAAATTGACAATGGATGATGACTTCTGACTCTGAAAAATGACAATCTTTGCATTACAGTGGTTTATTAATGTTATTCTTTTCTACTTTCCAATGGTATTATTAAGGTGGAGTGCGTACAGACTAAAGAACTAGCAACTAAAAGTCAAAACAAGAAAGTCAAAGCTTTCATTGTCTTCTTTGTTGCTGTAAACTCCTCTTCCTTAGTAGCTTCCTGGTAATGGATTTCTGTAAAGAATATACAGGGTTAGAACACAATTTTGGCAAACGCGTAAGGTGCAAATCAAAAATCACTAATTTTCAAAAGCAACTAATTTCAAAACAATATCTTATGGTGAGAAGGTGACGACGTTTTGCAAGGAGGTTCATGCCCTATACAGAGTGATGAGCCAGTATATGTGCATTTTCTCCTACAAAATGCACATATACTGTCACAAACACTGTCACTGTTACATTTGACGTACCCGTCGCCCCTCCCCTCTGCACAAAACACGTTTTCCGTTACCGTTGCTGTTGTGAAGCGGGCTTTACTCCCCAACCCATTAGTGTAACATAAACCATGTCAGTTCTGGCTATCTCGATAGGCATTTGCTATAATATTTAAAGGTGGCTGTAAAGCTAGCTATTGCTGCTTCTTTGAGTACAGTAAGTCCTCAACTTACGCGATTAATTGGTTCCGAAGGTTTTCACATAAGTCGAAAAATCACGTAAGACGAGGAAAGCACTAAATTTAGCAATTTTGACAAAAAAATGTTTTAGTTTTACACAATAGGTGAAAGTTAAATAGATCTATCTAGATACACCTAGATATATCTAGATAACAATCTGCATACATACTGTATTTATAGATGAACTACTTCAAGTATTGGTCCAGTGTTAATTGTCTTTTAGTCCTGAGCGATAGGAGGGTTCTAATTAAGCTGAAAGGGAAGTTCTACAGGGCAGTGGTTAGGCCAGCTATGCTATACGGATCAGAGTGTTGGGCAGTGTGGAAGTGTCACGTCAATAGAATGGAAGTAGCCGAGATGCGAATTCTGCAGTATATGAGTGGGGGTCGACAGCCGATAGAATTGGGAATGAGTGTATTAGAGGTACCTTGTGGTGGTGGACATTACAGAAAGCAAAGCACAGAACTAAGTTACCCCACCACCACAGTGTCACACCTACGGCTAGGTGCACACTATAGCCACGACTGTCTGACTGCAGTCTGTGTACTCAGCTCAAGCAATGAAAACCAATCGTTAGCAAGGCGTCTAATAGTGAAAAGTGATTATCAACTACATACGCAGTACATGGACTGTCGTCAGACAGTCTTGACTATACAGTGTGCACCTAACCTAAAATTTTTTTTTGTTCAAAAAAAATCGCGTAAGTCCGAAATCACGTAAGTCGAGGACTTACTGTATACCTGTTCTAGCCCCTTTATATGTTAATATTACTGACCAAGCATGCGAGTGAATAGTACACTCATATTAATATTATAAATGAAAGGATATGTTGCCATATTTTACTTCTCTACCACGGGAAGATTCGATCTTGTGTGTGATATCTGCACTAAGAGTTCTTTCCTTGGATTAGCGAAATCCGCATAGTAGAATTCATATCTCTTCGTTTGAGTTTAGCTCTGAAAGTAAATAGGACAACGCTAAATAAACAATTCAAACCCAATCAACTTGTTTTGTCATTTTGCTCTATGGCGTATGTAGATTTTATTAGGCATTTTAGAACGTGAAGCATTTGGCAGTGGTAAAAAACTGAAAACCAAACCTTTACACAAATTGTATGACTTCTTATAATGCAGTTATGCACTTATAAACATGGTTTTATAATTTAATTTATATTTTTGAATTCTACAATTTCAGATCCTAAACTGCGATTATGGACTTTTGATATTAAAAATCACAATGCCCTAAGTAAGTGTTGTCGCTATATTTGTCTGATTATCATGATGCCTCATATTGCTCTAAAAGTGCGTCATTTTTTCTTGTGCTTCCTGCTTGTGAAAAGCTTTTATCTTGAATGTATTTATCTTGAATTAATTGATCATGCTTTTGAAAAGTTTTCTTTAATTCCTAATATGCTAAGTTGAATCTTAAAATGTTGACATTCCAATGGTTCCATGTATTTAATGAGTATGATATATCGCTAATGCCAAAAAATCGTCGCGACAAGGCCCTAATGACTGTTGTAGTTATGGGGCTCTACAGCTCCAACACAAACACAACATGAGTATGATAAAATAAGTTTCAAATGCGTGACATAATTGTTATTGATGATTTTTGCTATTTTACAATTATTTTTAGTGAAGGCTGTCAAGTATCTGGAACCTGACGTCTTTATAGAACCACTTCCAGGATTCGTTTTACAAGCATTTCAGCAACCTAAAGTCAACTTATCCAACGTTGACCTTTCAGACCTAGAGTCAAGACTTTGTGGATCACTGTTTTCATTTCAAAAGGAAGCTGTTTGGTAATTTTTTGGGGTTTCAACTTCTGTAAATTTTTATATACCGTAATTATTCTAATAAACGGCGCGCCGTTTATTTTTTCAAAGGCTTTTTTGTTGCGCCGTTTATTATTTTTTTCAATTTATAAATGGAAACTTTTTAGCTGGACAAGTTCATATCATTAATTTCGATTTTTGCTCATGTCACTCTCGCATCTGAATTTATTGGCAAAAAGAAACTGAGAAAAATAATCAATGGTTCATTTAAAATTTAAATCCTTACCCTAGATTCAGATAACTGTAGAGGTTTAGCCACAGGACGATTACTATCATTCTCAACTGCAGAAATTGCCAACAATTTAAATGCTAAAGAATACTTTCTCTTTGAAACTTTTCTTTCAACAATATCTGCACTAAAGCTTAGTTTACACGACTGTGACTTATTAGGAAGTTCAACCTATCATGTGAAAATACTGTGAATCGCATTGCACCAGGGTCACCCACAAAACAGAGAGGAGGAAGAAAATCCCTGGGGTACACCAGGACCTCTGTTCAGGCATGAGCCTGATTCCTTATTGCAGTATAGTTGTTGTGCAATAGGTCAAACACCATGCAATATTAAAACTGACAAAGCATTAATTTACCTGCCAAAATTTATATTTTGGTTGTAAAATGTGGTGTTGGAACAGTGTGGTAGGCCGGCATCCCCACACAGACAACCAGCCAATATTCCTGCGGGTTCCAGATGCCTGGCTGGGGTGTTCCCAGTCATAGCATGTTCAATGGACCTACGGACCCAACCCTGCCACAGGCTGGATAATGGTGTGGTGATGATGATACCAGTACCCCTGTGTAGTATTAAAGGGTTAATCATTAAAAAATTCAAGTTAGCTTGCACGATCACTTCCAGGCAGTTTTGAAATAAACGGCGCGCCGTTTATTATTTTTTCAGCTGAAAGGTGCGCCGGCTATTGAATGGCGCCGTTTATTAGAATAATTACGGTAATTATAATTCTTTAGATGCCATAAATAGTGGCCAAGCAAATGATCATTGCCTTATAGTCTCGTTGTTGCATTAAGATGAGCAGTCTTTAGCGTAACACATTTTAGCGGATTTCAGCATTTCAATTTTAGCGTCCAGGGACATGGGGGTGAGGTACTACCAGTGGTGCAACAGTTTCATTACTTAGGATCTGTTTTCCAGAGCAATGAGGAGATAGACTCTGACGTGACCCATAGGATCAATGCAGGATGGCTGAAGTGGAGACAGGCAAGCGGGGTCCTGTGCAACCGCCTGCTACCGCTAAAGTTGAAGAGAAAAGTTTACAGAACTATCGTTAGACCTGCTATGCTGTATGTGTCAGTGTTGGGCAGCTAGGAATAACCATGAATTAGAAATGCAAGTGGCTGAGATGCTAATGCTGTGCTACAGAGTGGAGTGTCATGAGCTGACACAAACCGAAACGATTATGCTAGAGGAAACTTGGAGGTGGGAGATATCGTGTAAATTAAGATGAGAGAGAATCAGTAGAGGTGGTATGGGCCTGTGGTGAGGAGGGGAGAAGAGGAACTTATTAGATCCATTATTGGACTGCAGGTAATTGGGGGCACCAGGAGTAGAGGAAAACCAAAACGGACGTGGGAGCAGGTGTTACAAAGGGACATGGAGGCGTCCGGGGTGGAGGGGGACTTGGTGGGGAGATAGTAGGGAGTGGAGAATAGAACCCGCAAACCCGACCCTGCCTCAGGCGGGAAAAGGAATGAGATGATGATGAAATATTAATCTCTTAAACCCTTTGAGTCTCTTACTCTGTTTTGTTCCACTTGAAAGTAAGCCCATACAATAAGGTAAAGAAATGTATTAACCAATCTCCAAATTTCAATTCTAATTCAATACACTGAAAGCAGCCCTGATAGGCCAAATTGGCAGTAAAGAGAATGCCTCTCATTCCTTAGTAATAAATGTAAAAATCCCAAGTAACTTGAAGCATGTAATCTATTCTCCCATCCGTTCCCTACTTACTATTAAGTCGCCACCTTTCTGAACGTTCCTCGCGTTATCCTCAGCAAGAGCATTCCATTGCCAATTGATCTTCGGAAAAATGGCCAGTAATATGATTCTGTCTGTGACTTCATCTCCTTCAATTTGAAAGGATTATCATTTCTCCCCTATACTCTGCAAGGGATACACTGCCGACTTGAGGACCCTCGTACCCTATCTTCAACAGTGCATTAAATAGATTAATGCGGTCAGATACCCAAGTCTGATGTAGTGAGTCCTGTCCAACACACTTTGTCTATGAAAGAAGCGATGTAGAACAATTCTTGCTGCCCTGTGTGGATCACTTCAATTCCTAAGATAAGTCCTGCCTAAAAGGAAACCACATTGGACTATTTCTTTTACTTTATTTGTGCTGTCCCCCAAAACCCTTCTAACTAAATGGAGGGTATACCCAACCTTGACAATCAATTTGTCATTGTGCTCCCTCCAGGTGCCCTGAATGTTTAAAGTAATTCGAAGGTACTTATGGGTCTCTACCCTGTTAATCCTCACACCACCTACGCAATAAGTAAAATCAACTTTATATGTCCAGCCAAGTTGCGTTGGACCCAACAGTTCTCATGAGATCACTGAAGTTAAGCATCGCATACCCACGTTAGTACCAGCATGGGTGGTGGGTAGTGAATGTTGGGTGCTGCAAATTTCCCCCTTTCCTACATCTTCTACACCTACAACCTCCTCACCCACGAGCAGCCTCCAATGGGTTCGGCCTGTTATGGCTGCTTGGCTTACTCCCCAACCAGGGACGCCCTTGGGGCAAGGCGGCCGCCATCGGCCCCATTACCAACTTGGGTGGTTGGTTAAGAACGTTGGGTGCTGCAAATTAACCCTCTCCTTCGTCCTTTGTCCTACCTAATCTTCTCCCGCGGACAGCCTCCTAACGGTTCCTCCTGTTATGGCTGCCTGGCTTGCTCCCCAACCCACAAAACTAATCCAGTAATCGTAACATTTAATTATACCTGCATGCATGTACATACTGTACATGTTTAATGTTTAAAGAAATTTGCTATCACATTTTGTTTTCCACATTAGTATCTGTTTCTGGCAGCAAGGGGAGCGGCGAGTTGCGTTGGACACACCAGTTCTCGTCTGATCACTGAAGTTAAGCAACGCAAGCCCAGTTAGTACTGACATGGGTGGTCGCTCGGGAAAGCTGGGTACTGCTAATACCGTCGCATAATCGTCGCATTGGTGTAGTGTCTGTGCAGTCTATGCATTAGAACTATGCGGGGGACGGGTCTCTAATGACCTTGTAGTTGACGGGACCTTAAACACCAACAAACAACAACAAAATCTGGCAACAATATCATGGGAATGTGCAAAAGGTGACTGCGCCCAGAGGGTGTCAGTTAATATGGAACGTTGAATAAACGAAGGTCAGATAAGTGGGACTCTACTTTACTGTGAAACCCTATATCATTAACTTAAATTATATTCAGTAACGGTCCCAATACGCTTCCTTGGGGAACCCCTGATGTCACAGATGTCCTTTCGGGTGCCATACCATCAAAAGGACTCTCTGCTGCCTGCCATGCAGGTAGGCCTTTACTCACTGTGTAATACCACGTTTGCTCGTCTGAGTCAAACTTCTATCCTCCTACCCAGCGTTTCATGTTAGCAAACTTCTGACCTCATAGCTAGTGTTTCAGCACCCACCATACAGCCTGGACTTTGCTCTCTTCGACTCCCATCTCTTTGCTAACATGAAACGCTGGCTAGGAGGTGAGAAGTTTGACTCAAACGGGCTGTAGACCAGAGTACAGAGTTGGCTGAATGGACTGGCGGTTACCTTCAATGACGAGGGTATAGAAAGTTGCTACCAAGCTAGGACAAAGGTCTCAGCCGGAGTGGTGGCTGTCTTGAGAAATAGCTGGAATATGTAACTACATGATCCAAATAAAATACTGTGAATTTTCACATTGCGGTTTTCATTTTGCAACCGATCGGACCTTGAATAAAATATAGCCCTTATACTAAATTACATTATCTTTAAACCAGCATGAAGTTGTCTGTCCAGAAAAACTAAAGTATGACAGGCACAGGACACTTGGTCTATTTAGACATTCATGTGTTTGTTTTAGGAGTTATCATGCAATGGGACAGCACCATACAATATTATAACCGACAAACATCAATTTACCTGGCAAAATTTCTATTTTGGTTGTATAATACGGTGTTAGTACAGCAGGGTAGGCTGGTTTCGTACTTCAAAGTGCCCTGAGGTACCTAAATGTGTCTGTGGGACGCTTTGAGGTAATTTAACACATGCCTCAAAGTCCGCTTTCAAGTCAGTGTCTCGGCCATTTTCCATTAACAATTAGGTTATTTTGATAAAAATTGCGCATTGATTCATGTTGCATATGTGCTCTGCAGAAAACTTCAGGCATCTGCCTTCGGACCATTCAGCATCTACATTCCCGCCAGACACATTTACGTAGACCCCGGACACTTTGATGTGTGACACCGGCATCCCACCCCACCCACCCCCCACAGACGACACAACCAATATCCCTGTGTGTTCCAGACGCCTGGCTGGAGTGTCCCCAATCACAGCATGTTCAGTGGACCCGCTGACACGACCCTGCTACAAGTGGGATACGGGTATGATTATGATTGTCAAAACAAAAGTCTGCAGAGTGAGAAAAAAATATGTTTGTGAAAATTTATCGCCTATACCAAAGGGATCTATTTAATAGACAGTTATTCCTGATGATGAAAGTGATTTACAAACAGTTTGCAAATGGTGTATACCCTTACCAGATAGACAATTGAATTGAAATACAATTTTATTTAAGGTTTATGTACAGTGGAACCCACTTATCTCGACCTCCGTTAACTCGACAACCCTTTTAAGTCGACATTTTTGAAGTGGAACCACCAAATTCCCCCTTTGTCCTATTAGTTTCTGATTGCTTATGTCGATCCTTTTATGTCGATGACCCCTCATATCTTGAGCACAAAAAGGGTCAAATTTGCCGCTCAACTTTGGTTATGTCGATCCCGGAATCCCCTTGACTGCTGGCTTTTGAATACAGTATTAACCTTCCGTCCACAAGGTGGGGGTCTCGGCAGACCCCAGACCTACAAAGTTGTGTCTACACAGGTACCACTTTCTCCAATCTTAACAAACCTTTGAGTACCTGTTCCTCGATGTTTTCTTTACCTATCTAGGGAAGTTGGCAGGTTTCCTAAGTAATTAGCATATTTTATGTCAGGTTAAGCAATGCAACCCAATTTAGTTCCAACATAGTTGGCTGGTCAGAAACACTGGTTACTAAGGCAGAAACGGGAGCAGGATGTCCATAAGGATATGGTAGTGTCTGGTGTGGATGGGGACCTGGTGGGAGATAGGCAGCAGGAGAGGACTAGGCCCTGCAGATCCGACCCTGTCATAGGTGGGATAAGGGTATGGTGATGATGTCTTGTCTTCTTGGGGTAATATAGAATTTTTACAGCATGTTTCCAAATTATTTTCATTTCTAAAGCTTTATATTGATGGTATTTAATTCAATATCCATAATAATGCCCTTAATCTGAACATTTAAGCCTTGAAAATCAAAGTCTTTTTGGGGTCATCACAGACCCCACCTTGTAGTGTGTGCCAGAAATCGTCACCTTGTGGACGGAAGGTTAACCATTAACATCATTGCACCTACAATAGGGGGTGCGTGGGAGCAGGTGGTGGAAAGGGACATGGTGGCATGCAGGGTGGAGGGGGCCTTGGTGGGAAAAAGGCGCGAGTGGAGGACTAGAACCCGCAGACCCGACCCTGCTGCAGGCGGGAGAAGGGTGAGATGATGATGATGATGATGGCCTACAATAGGGGGTGTAGTAGTTCACTACAGATGTGTTGTATGTATAAACTCATGTGCATTGCACATTCTCCTTTATTTACCCACACCATTGCCGCCATATTGGCGTTTGTTTGGTTATCTTGATGCTTTTTAGCAAACCCCTATGCCATCGACATAACAGGGTTCCACTGTAAATCTTTTTCAGTTTCCCAAAGAAATTTATTAAGTGACCTATTTTCTTTAACATCAACAAACCTTTTTTATGCAGTTGAACATTCATTTTAATTCGTTATTTTGGTGTTATGCGAAATTTAAAAATTATGGAACATATCCTAAGTGTTTGCGTAGGCCTATAGTCTTCTTGTATGCGGTTTTCTGAGGAACGTATCCCTCACATAAAACGAGACCTGACTATTGTAAATGCGTGACTAATCACTTTGTTATAGAATACATTGTTGAAACAAATGGAAATGTGGCGCACATGCCCCACATTAATTAGTGGATGACCAACCTCCCCATGTTGACCACCTCTGTAAGTTGTATGCTCACCACTATGATTGTGACACATAATATTGATTTAACCTCCATAAGTTGACCCCTTGTCATCCCTTGTGCCTGACAAGAGCCTTGTTAAGGGTGACGAATACAAGATTGAAAGAGTATCCAAGGAACATTTCACTGGATTGCTTAGCAGTAGCTCTTCTTGGGGAAAGCTAAAGAAATTAGTGATTGGTAAGTCAGCAAATTCATGTGCATTTAAGAAATTGAAGACCACCCTGTAACATGGAGATCAAACAAATGTGCATGGATGACTGCTGCCCTGTTTGAAGAACAGGTAAGGAGTGTGGATCAAGAAATGAAGAAGAAATGATTTATCCTACTAACAGTAGACAACTGCCCTGATGAACTGCAAGTCAGTCACTTGACAAATTAGACACTTAACTTTCTTCTTCCAAATGCAACTCAAGGATCCAACCTCTTGACCAAGGTGTTATCAAATCATTTGAAGTGTTTTACTAAGCCCAGCTCCTGGAGAGGGCTATTGGTAAAACATGTGTCACCAGCCTGTGGAAGCAGCTTCATTTGTTGCATCCATTAATGCTCTGGGTCCTGTCCTTTGGATAATTCTGCTTGACAAAAATTCAACCAGAAACAGTGTTGACATGTTTTAGGAAAGTGGATTTATCACAATCCAACAGACAACATTTTGGCCTCATACAGCCCATCTTCCATGGCAGAATTTTAAGGCATAACCTTTGAAAGTATTGTTGAAATGGGCAATGAAGTGTAAACCTCTAATGAATCTGATGCAGCTAACTGCTGGGGGGGGGGAAACCCCAACTACCAGATCAATGGCATTGGGGCTAGTTATGCCGATCCACTAGCAGTAGTAATAGTTTTGATTATGTAGCATTTCATATAGTTGTATCCAATAAAAGCAATAATACCCAAGTATCAGTACAGTGCACCTAGTCCTCCATAAGTTGACCACCTCCCTATGTTGACCACTTTTCTTCCGCCCTTGGGTGGTCAACTTACAGAGGTTCTGCTGTATTTCGTTCATTTATGCATTGTTTTTATTGTTTCATGGGCTGCAATAGTTCCTGCCCAGTCCTCCTTTATAGTGGAGCAGCACCATCTATTTGTATAAAAGTGAAGTACAACTTTAGGATAAATGGGAATTTAATTTTAAATTTGAATATAGTTTTTTAATATACTTTTAATTTTTCTATATCATTGCAATTCACTTTTCTATGGTCGCCACCGACCAGATGTGCTGATGCAAAGCTCCTAATTGCACTAATGATTCTGACAAAGAGAAAATTTATTGTATTTTTTTGCAAGATGTATTATATAAATTTAAAAATATCTATTCTATAATTGTAATAGATCTTTATAAAGAAAGAAAACAGCATATCAAAGGATTATACACTAGTCCCACCCCCCCCCTGCAGAAAACTTTAACTTTATCCATGCAGCCCCGCCACAGTTATTTTTCATGAGCCGCCACTGCCTACTTTTTGCTTATGTTTCAGTAGACTGAGGACTGAGAATGAGGTAGCGAAAAGGGATATGGGTTTGGCCTATTTATTGGCTAGCGGATAATGTTGGTTGATGTATCGGTCAATATTTTAGTCGATCAATTGGCCGATATAAAGAATTGTGGTATACAGGATTGAATGATGTGCCATGCCCTGCAGTAGTTACACAAACTGTACAGTAAATGCCTCATGATCCTGAAATTTAAATACGATATAACAATAGCAATCATATGAATATGATTTCATGTTTTGGCAGTGCCGGATTTACCATTGGGCTAATTAGGCTTAAACCTAGGGCCTCAACATTTAGCGGGCTTCAGAACTTAAGAAAAGGGCATCAAAAATTGAAATAGCCTAGGGCATTTCAATATCTAAATCTGGCACTCTGTCTTGAAAATGCTGGTTTGTTTGTTTGTTGGTGTTTTAGGGCCCTTCAACTACAAGGTCATTTAGAGCCCCGTCCACAGTGTAGTTCTTATGCAGAGACTGCACAGACACTACACTAATGCGACGATTTTTGGGTATTAGCAGTACCCAGTTTTCCCAAGCGGCCACCCATGTCAGTACTAGCTGGGGTTGTGTTCCTTAACTTCAGTGATCGAACGAGAACTGGTGTGTCCAACGCAATTCACCGCTTTTGATAATGCTGGTTGCATTGCATGGATGTTAATGAATGGCAACCTTATTTACTGTACTGTCTGTTATTGTTTATGACGAGCATACAGTGTGCCAGATTTGGAGTTTTTCTTTGAGTCTGTTTATTTGATGTATGCATTTGTCCTTTTGACATACCATATCAAATACCCACTTTCTTGTGAAATCTTTGAAATTTCAAAATTATCTGCTAAAATCAGGCCGATACTGATATGCTGGTGCATCCCTAATCTAGTTATCCAACTGTGCACTCATAATCATGGTTGCAGGTTTGCTAAGGATCAGTAGAGCAAGGCTATAAAACGTTAGTGCCCATGACTTGTTTAGCAAAGAAATATTTTTTAAGCACTAAGAGAACAGAATTGGCTGACGTGATATTTTAAAGACAACATTGCTGATCGACTGCAAACAAGGTGGTATAATGTTTGTTTAGAAGCAACTTTGACTTCATAAATGACTAAATGGAGAGGGGAGTTTTCTTAGGGTAAACGAAGTGGTTACAAGGTTAATTGATGTTCTTTGTGTGAGAAAAATTGAGGTTGGTATTAGGTGGTGAAAGTTTTCAATACAGATTCAGAACTCTGAAATTTAGGTGTTTGAGAAAAACCAGAGATAAGTTATGGTTTAGGAGCAGGTGCTTAAAACGTTTGAGCGGCTAATTCAAAAATGGTGTCAGCTTAACATTAATGTTGGTTGAGATTTTACTAAGTCTTGAATGCCAGGGAAGAGTGGTATTGTTCCCCAAAAGGCCTGAAGGCTGTGGTTTCCAGCGGGGCGCACATGCCCCAAAAGAGGACAACTTGACTTTAAGGCGGCAATTCGAGAATGTGTTATTAACTTGTGAAGTTTTTTGCATTTGTGGTTCTAGCGGCTTCTTTGGTTGTATGGCCTCTAACTGCATCTGTGGTTCTGGCGGACGTTATTATTTTTACACTTTCTTAATGACTTCTTCCCTATTTCTTCAGCTGCCTTTCGTTTTTTCTTCCTCTTTCATACATGCCGTGTACTTTGGAAGGTTGTTTAGGCCAAGTTCATGGCCTTTTAGGCTTCTTCACGTGAATAAGACTTCACTTTTGAATAATGAGAATTATGTCATATGGGACATCAGGATTTTAGAGATACTTGGGTGGGACATGGCCATCAAAAGGTTGAGAACTCCTGCCTTAACACTAGAATGACAACACGGTGTCACCGGTGACCCCAAGCATCTTAAAATGCATCATATCTTTGTCATTATTTAATTAATTGCTGTGTTCCTTCTTATACCTTCAATCCATTCGTTTAGTATGTAGTGTTGAATCAGTATAATTTTCAAACATTCCGAATCAACACCAAAAGCAGTGCAGCAGTGGGTTTGAGTGCCTCACGACCCCATGTTTCAATACTTTTTTTTAACGCCAATTCTTATAATTTTATAAAGGGAAGTTTTGACCCGCTATCCATACTTCGGCATTTTTATATCAGTTGACCTTTACATTTCAGTTTTTATCTTATAAAGAACTTAAATATATCTTAAGGTTATTCTGAATTGTGATATTGTCTAAATATAAGATGGGGTCGTATATCGTCACCTTCCCGGTAAAACATCGTAAACGACATTTTTTGAGATTTTCACTTTTTTGCATCATTATATTCTGCACATTGAATATCAATTAATGGTGTAATCATTTTTATCATTCATTAAATAGTTATTTTATATTTTAATGTTTAAAAATATTAAATATCATCGTAAGCGCCCCTTTTTTTTCGAAATTTATCGTGACAACTTTTGGCTGTGTTTAAGCGACAACCTATAATTTTTGTTTTTAAGCGACATTTTATATGGCGCTTACGATAGAAGTTGGCGCTTACAATATCCCTTCATATGATGATCTTTTTAGCGAACTTTTTTAATTTTTTTAAAAAAGATCTGGCCCACAAATATATTTAATCCATATATGAAAGGTCTACAATTGTGTAGCACAGTCCTACAGTCAGCCCCTCCCCTCATGGAACGTTCCCATGAGCCTTAAACCTGTTGTTAACATTGCCTTATTGCAGTGGTTCTCAATCATTTTGAAGACGGGGAACACTAAACTGATATTTTACTAGCACGGAACACTTACAATTCAATATAAACTTTAAAGCAGGTTATACACCTTCTACACTTGGTATTTACTACATCATCATCATACCCTTATCCCGCCTGTGGCAGAATCGGGTCCACAGGTTCTAGCCCTCCACTCTCGTCTATCTCTCCCCCAGTTCCCCGTCCACCCCTCACATGTCCATACCACCTCAACCTATTCTCCCTCATTTTTTTGGCGATGTCCACCACCCCAGGTTACCTCTAATATGCTTATTCCTAATTCTGTCAGCTCTCGACATGCCACACATGTGCCACAGCATTGGCATCTCGGCTACTTGCATTCTAATTACGTAGCTCGTCCTCATTGCCCAGCACTCTGATCCATATAGCATAGCTGGTCTAACCACTGTCCTGTAGAAAGTCCCTTTCAACTAGATTGGGATCCTGCTATCACACAGAACTCTGCTTGCCTGTCGCCACTTCAGTGACCCCCTCCCCCATTGATTCTGCGGATCACATCAGAGTATCTCTCCATTGCTTTATTTGTGCATTAAATTTTTTGTGGAACACTTGAAGTGGTTTTGCAGAACACGCTTTGAGAACCACTGCCTTATTGAACTTATTGCACAAGTGCTTCCATTTTTGGGGGCTGTTGTTCTTCATCATCATCATCTCACCCTTCTCTTGCCTGAGGCAGGGTCCGGTCTGCGGGTTCTAATCCTCCACTCCCGCCTATCCCCCACCAGATCCCTCTGCACCCCACGCACCTCCATGTCCGCCTGCACCACCTGTACCGACGTTTGCTTTGGTCTTTCTCTACCTCTGGTACCTCCAATCACCTGCAGTTCCATAATGGACCTAATAAGCTCCTCCTCTCCCCTCCATATAACATGCCGATACCACCTCAACCCAGTCTTATATATTATAATTTATGTGGTTTAACCTTTTAAATAATAAATGGCACACAATGCAATAAATATAGTGAGGGAACGTTAAAAACAGATTGTTGTAATAGTAAGTGAAATAATTTGCATTGTCAAAGATTTCATTAATAAACACCACTATGATTTCTTGCTTGTCAAATCATCACAAACCCCAAATCGTAAGCGTCGAACTCTCAAAACTGGGGCCAACAAAAAATCGTAAGTGACATTTCTTTGAAAATTTATTAAAAATGCAAATTTTTTTAAATTTAAATGTTATTTAAAAATTATGTACCACACTTACATTCCAATAAAATTTAAAGTTTCCAGAAAGAACAATAATTAGGCAAATAAGACGTTTTTCCTCTTTCCTGAAAAATTTAATAAATCGCGCTTACGATGTTTTACCGGGAAGGTGGCGATATGGTCCCATGTTGTGATATTTGTCATGGAAATGTCACGTGGTCATTCTAATGTTTAGGGTGATTCCAAATGAGAAATAAGTGTCACAGGTTAGTCTATTGGCATGGTGGGTTATGTGATAGAAGACACTTTAAAATGTTCATCTTCAGACGTCCATGAGAAAGTACACAGAATGCCCATTTGTGAATAATATTAAACGTGCTTCATTTATGTAATTTCGAATATTTTTCGTTCTAGTTTCGGTATTTTACAAGGTGGACGCATTTTACTAGCAGATGACATGGGACTCGGGAAGACGGTAGAAGCTATTGCCGTTGCTGCCTATTATACAAAAGAATGGCCTCTTCTTATTGTTTGCCCGTCATCCATGCGATATTCATGGAAACAAGTAATTTTATTTTAGTGACATTCACAGTTATCCCTTGAGCTTTTTTCCCACCAGACTTCCGTTTTATTTGGGACGTTTATTGCGTTGGACACAGGGTCGGATCCAAGGGGGGTTTTGGGGGTTGCACCCCCCCCCCCCCCTCCCCCAAAAAAATAAATTTTGGGTCGACATTGACACTGACAAATGACAATTGCGTTTCCCATCCCTGCCTATGGCTCAACCACCCTGACGAAAATCCTGGATCCGCCACTGGTTGGACACCAGTTATATTCTGATCACTAAGCGTTAAGTCAAGCTAAGCGACGCAACCCCAGCTGGTACTAACATGGGTGCCGCTTGGGAAAACTGGATACCGCTAGGAGCCAATCATCGTCGCATTAGTGTTGTGTCTGCGCAGTCTCTGCATTAGAACTACGCAGTAGACGTGGCCTTAATGACCTTGTAGTTGAAGAGTCCTAAAACACCAACGAGACAAACATCCGTTTTATTATCACATTTCTTTATCACCACATCATGCTCTGAGAGATACACAGTACGGGGGTTTTGGTGAGCGCCCCGAAGTAGGGGTGGTATTGAGACATGCTTTGCTGAAGAGCAAAGAACAAAACTTATGGCTTCATACTTACCTTATGGCTTGAATGTGTGTCCATCCAGCACAGGATCCTGGTGTTTAAATTTAGTGTAGACGATGAACCCTCCTGATCAGTTGCCAATCTAGTAGTAGGATCTTTCTATGTGGGTGTTCAGCACACGTATTTCATTCACGAGTGAATGCTTCTGAGAAGTTGCCGGCAAATGGGAACAAACGGGCGTTTAGCTGGGACAAGCAAGGAACTGTGGGACATAGTTCTAAAATCGGGACCTCTTCTCACCTTAGTTAAATTACTTCAAACATTAGTGGTTTGCTATAGTGTTCTGCATTATATTTCAATAACTTTCCTTATTACTATTTTTCAATTGAGGTTTCTTGTTAGACATTAGACTATGTGAATGAGACTTTTTTTTTTTGCAGGCCATTGAAGAATGGATGCCATCGTTGGACCAGAATTTAATAGTAGTTTTAGATACTCATAAAGCTAACATTCAAAAGTTTTCTGTTTTGATTATTAGCTACGACTTAATATCAAGAATGACTGATTTTTTAACGAAAAGGAACTTTCAAGTCGTTATTCTTGTAAGTCGTTATTATTGTAATTTAAATATCATTTGAAAAAGTAACGGTATTCTGTTTCAGGATGAATCTCATCTACTAAAGAATTACAAATCACAAAGAACAAGGACAGTCTTGCCTATTACAAAGGTTAGAATATCTCATTTCGGGTTTATTCTAAATTCTGATGTTTGAAATGATTTTATGATTTTTATCCTCTTGGGGCTAATACAGTAAATTGAGGTGGTATGGACACATGATGAGGAGAGGGGAAGAAGAGGAGCTCGTTAGGTCCATCCAGGAATGTAGGTGGTCGGAAGCACCCGGGGCAGGGGGCGTCCGAAGCAGTCATGGGAGCAGGTTGTCGATAAGGCCATGGTAGTGTGGGGTGGAAGGGGACCTGTTGAGAGATAGACGAGAGTGGAGGGCTAGAACCCACAGATCCGAACCTGCCACACGCCGGTTCAGAGTTTGATGATGATGGTGCTAATATGGTAAATATATGCCATCTAATAATACCAAATTATTAAATGGCTGTTTTGTTAAGATAAAGTAAAAATACAATAGGGGTCGAGGACAAGACCAGTCTACAAACTAAGATAATAACTACAGTTAGAGACAAGAAAAACGAAATTAAAACTTAGCTTTTGATGTCTTCTAGGCTGCAGTCCACTCCTCTGTGGCTTCTTGGCAAAAGGCTTCTGAAAAATGTTCAAATGACAATCAATTAGATTCTATGAGCATAAAAATAATTCAATTTTTCAAATTACTTTCAAATTACTTCAAATTAATTGATTGTCATTTGAACATTTTTCAGTAGCCTTTTGCCAAGAAGCCACAGAGGAGTGGACTGCAGCCTAGAAGACATCAAAAGCTAAGTTTTAATTTTGTTTTTCTTGTCTCTAACTGTAGTTATTATCTTAGTTTGTTAAGATAAGTCATGCTTATAATGCAAAATTGTCCAACTTCATAAAGTCGGATGACAAGAAGTGGCTCCTTGCCAATTCTCTATGATTACATACAAGTTCAATGCATTGAGACGTCTATGTAACATTTTTTCCTAAAACTGTTTCTAAACGACTCAACATTTCTCTATAGTATGTATTCGCTTTTAACTAGTGAGAACTTATTAAATTTTGGAAAACTTTGGAGCATATGAACTCATTGCTTATTATAAGTGGAAGAAGGCTTTGGAGAGAAAAACTGGAGGAGAATTAAGGTGATATCCATTTTTTTGCGACGTTAATTACGTTTTTCAGATAGTTAAGTTCGTTTTGCATGAAAACTAAATTTAAAAAATAAGACCTTAGAGTTTACAAACAAATCCTTGAGGTCTGCAATCTTTGACAAACAAATCCTTGAGGTCTGCACTTATCCCATCAGTGGCGTAGCCAGGATTTTCTGAAGGGGGGATATGACTGTCGATAGGGTGAACCAGGATTTTCTGAGAGGGGGGATGACTCGATAGCGTGTATAGCGCTTCGCTATGTTCGAGTCCCAAGGGGGGTTTAACCCCCAACCCCCCGCTGGCTACGCCACTATATCCCATAGCAATGGGCTCTAGTCATGGATGACCTGCTGGCGGAAATAAGTGACTGGGCTCCTTAGTGCGTGATATTTACCAATGAAGTGGGAAAGCTTGCCGAGTCCAAAGAGGAAGCACAAAAGGGCCTGCAAGGCATCCAAATAGCAATGGAAAAGTGGGGGACTTGAAGGTGAATATGAAGAAGACAAAATAGTTAGCTTTCAACTGGAGAGGCCAAGTACCAGAGGACGAGGTTCGCTCTAGAAATGAGGTGAGCAAGAGCTACAAGAGTTCAGGCATATTAGCACCGGCTGTGCAAGAGTTCAGATATCTGGGATCAGTGTTCTAGGGTAATGGTGAAATAGACCTGGATGTGACTCATAGGACGAAGGCGGGATGGCTAAAGTGGAAACAGGCAAGCGGAGTCCTGTGCGATCGCTGGGTCCCAATAAAACTGAAGGGCAAAGTTTACAAAACTGTGGTTAGACCAGCTATGCTGTATGGCTCAGGGTGTTGGGCTGTGAGGAAGAAGCATGAAAGGAGAAGGCAAGTGGCCGAGATGCAAATTCTGCGCTACATGAGTTGGGTGACGTGAGCCGACGGAATCTGAAACTATTATGTGAGAGGTATCTCGGGATGGGAGACATCGCGGCAAAGATGAGAGAAAATAGACTGAGGTGGTATGAGCAAGTAATGAGAAGAGGGGAGGAGGAACTCATTAGGTCCATCATGGAACTGCAGATCATGGGGGCACCAGGGGGAGGGAAAGGCCAAAGCGGACGTGGGAACAGTTGTAACAAAAGGACACGACTGTGTGCAGGGTGGATGGGGGTCTGGTGAGGGGTAGGAAGGGGTGAGGGATTGGAACCTGCAGACCCGGCCACGGGCTAAGGAAGGGCGAGATGATGAAACAAATCTTTGTAACTAGTGACATTTTCTGTCAGTAAAATCAATAAAAGAGATTCACTGGAACTGCTATAGTGAGTGCTCAAAAATTTCACCAATTTGGTATTCAACTTACTGTAAAACCCGCCTCGTTGGCGCTATAGGTAGCGTGCTCGATTTGCTGCGTCAATAGTTCCAGCTTCGATACTGGATCGACGTCCTGGTCTTTTGGACGGGCGGTCCCTTGTCCGTTTCCGTCGGAAGGGAAGTAAAGCCATAGTCCCGCGAGGTGTGTACGATGACACTTGTGAAGCTTCGCTAATAATTTATAGACCCTATTGTTGTTACACTTCACCTCTAAATTTACCAAATAGACAGGGGCGGATCTACATAGGGACTAATAGGGCTTAAGCCCTGGGCCCCCAAGTGTCAAGGGGCCCCACAGAAATTGAATTATAAACATTTAATACTTTTTGATTAACAATGAGCACTTATCATATAGTAAAAATAGTTAACATTAGTAATATAATAATAATGATTATTTATACTATTATTCATTGAATTTTAATCAATGTGACATTAATGAACTTTAATAAGCCTAGGCCCCAAGCAACCTAGATCCGCCCCTGCAAATGGGCATAACTGTCTAAAAGTCGAGTGAATTATTGCGCATAGCCTTTACAGTATATAGTTTTTCATTTCCTTCGTGTCCGGTGGGAGTGGCTTATTGCGTTGGACACACCAGTTCTCGTCGGATCACTGAAGTTAGGCAACGCAACCCCAGCTAGTACTGAAATGGGTGGCCGCTGGGGAAAAGTTGGGTACTGCTAATACGCAATAATCGTCGAATTAGTGTAGTGTCTGTGCAGTCTCTGCACTAGAACTATGCAGTGGACGGGGCTCTAATGACCTCGTAGTTGAAGGGTCTTAAAGACCAACGAAAGAAAAAAATCATGGCTGGTAATCACTGGTATTTTATTTTCAGTACTGTAATTGAAGATATTTTGCATTTCAGAAATCGAAGCGTATAATATTGTTATCAGGCACCCCAGCTCTGTCGAGACCTGTGGAACTTTACACTCAGATTTCTGCTATTAATCCAAGGCTATTTCCATCATTTCAGCAGTTTGGCTTAAGATACTGCAATGGAAAAATGGTGAAACTTCACGTGCTATTTATTAATTAATGTTACGTTGTTAGTATGGTCATTTTTCTTTCTTTAGCTTCCGTGGGGTTGGGATTATAGTGGATCGTCCAATTTGAGTGAATTACAAGCAATTCTCGAAGAACGAATTATGATAAGGCGATTAAAGGCAGATGTTGTGCTCGAATTACCAGAAAAGAGACGAGAAGTTGTCTTTCTTGATGTTTCAAAAGTCAAGTGTGATAACTTTCTGATGAAGAATGTTTCTAAGTCGTTCATTAAACCTAGCAATGATGTGTTCGATAGAAGAGGAACCCTTCTAAAGTATTATGCAGAAACTGCAAATTGCAAAGTGGATGCAGTGTGGTAAGAACTGACTTTTTAATTAATTCAACTGCAGTTTTTAGGCGTTTGCATAAACGTTTTACTGGTTGTTACTATCTGATCGTCATCATCATTCTTAGCATACTAGCATAGTATACTAACTTGATAATCTTGGAATTTTTAGTGAGGTATTAATGCTCTAAGTAAGGAAAATACAGTTGGTTATACAGTAGGCGCCATTTATTATCATCGCTGCGGGACCAGTAATTTTTGGTAACAATAACTGGCTGGTAACATTAAATGCAAGAAAATATACTGCAGGGATCCCAGCCTATGCCCGCGGGCGCCATGGCGCCCGCTGACCACTTTGTGTGTGCCCGCCACTGTTCTGCGGCGACAAATATTTATCTTTACACTCACTAAAAATTTAAAAGAAAATCATTCTTGAATCATCATTTTCAAACATGAATGTAATAAATTGAAAATATAGATCTCGACTTTAGCATTATTTTTTAATTATTTATTACCCTTGTGGGAGCATGGGCGTCACCAGGAATATAATAGCTATTTGGGGTTTTCAGTTTCTTAATGAAGGCTTCTGTATTTCATTTTCATAAACTTTGTGCAAAGTTTTTGGATCAATTTTGGCAAATGTTTAAATAAGTATTAGGTGGTGAGTGTCAAAAAATTTTGGGGCATGTTTTCATTGCTCAATTTAGATAGATATTCCATAATTTTACCCAGGAAAAAGTTGTGAAATGGTAGGTGGTGTTGATAACTGCTTTGTCCATGTGGTTAGTTTTACTACCCACCATATCACACTTTTAAAATGGCAGTGTAGCATCTCGCCCTTCACTTGGGGACAGATGCCAAAATTTCAGTATTGGGACAGATGCCAAAATTTCAGTATTGGGACAGATGCCAAAATTTCAGTATTGGGACAGATGCCAAATTTCAGTATTGGGACAGATGCCAAATTTCAGTATTGGGACAGATGCCAAATTTCAGTATTGGGACAGATGCCACACTAAATAACCAACTATATCCTAATGGAAAACAATGATTCAGAATGTTTAGAGTCTTATAATGAAACAGTCCAATGCAGACTGGATTCAGTGTATAAATTATGGAAGGTGGCTACATGAAACTTGCTCTGTTCACACTGTTAATGGACAGGGTGGTGATTGTGGTCATTTATCCATAAGAAAAGAGATAAGGATGAAAAAATCTAAAATTAGAGGCCAAGAAGTAAATTATAATACCTTTGAAATATTTCATCTTGTGGTATATTTCATTATTTGTGGAGAAACACAGAAAGTTTATATTATAATGTAAAGCACGTTGCTATTAAAAGTATTTCTTAGCACACATTCACAGTATAGCCTAATTTTGTATTAGCCATCTGTCCCATACCATATGTGGCATCTTACACTGCACTTTAAAATTTGTCAAATATTGGGGACATTTTTCAAAATCGTTTATTTTCCTTCTGCTTGCACTTGTTTTCAAAAATAATGGTATAGTATGGGAAACAAGGGTTTGAAGATTATATTTCATGAATAATGTAAGTATTTTAATGAAATCATATGGTTTTTTACTTTAGGGACAAACGGTTCGGCATCTGTTCCTATCTTCCCCTAAATATCTTTAGAAAAAATAGATGGCGCCCGCCACCCTACTTATATTTTAGAATGTGCTCTAAGGCACAAAAAGGTTGGGAACCCCTGATATACTGTATGTATGTGGTTTGGTACCATTGAAGTGTGGCATAGCCTAGGGATGACAGTAGGATGGCTAGGGGAGATAGAATGCCATCCACATGGCATAAAAAGGGGAATTGAGGTATAAAGGCTTCCTCACACCAACGCCAAGCAATCGCAGTCACAGCAGAATTTTCACCACAGGAACACGCGCCGAACAGGAGCACGCACTGCAATGCGGTGGATTCGCCTTTATATTTGGGTCTACGTCAATTTGGAGTATGGCAATTTGGCGTACATACAAATTTGGCATATGACAATTAGGCATACATAAAATTTGGCATACGTCAATTTGGCATACATATCGATCTGTTGGGTATGTACAAGGTAATAGAACAATGAATACCTACCATAACTGGGTTATAGGGCCCTAATGACCTTTGAAGTCGATGGGCCCTAAAACAAACCCAACTGTTATACGGGACCTGTTGCAGTGACTTATGACAGTTGCAATTTTGAACAAATGTGTGCACCCAAGAGATCGGTATGCACGCCAAATTATCATATGCCAAATTTTACGTATGCCTATTTGTCATATGCAAAATTTGTATGTACGTCAAATTGTTATGCGCCAAATTGACGTGATCCCTTTATATTCACACCAACGCGTCAGTTTAGTCGGATACATTCTTATTAATTCTATTGGTTTTTCTGTGAACGCCATCTTGTTCTATCAAAATTCAAACAACGTTGACGACTGAAGCCGTGTCATGCAGCGATTGTAAATAATTTTAATAATTTGCTGTACTTTCGCAACCGCGGGCGCGATGCATTCGGTGCAGTGAACACATGACCATTGCTCGTCATGGGTAGCATTTGATGCAAATAACTCACCGCGAAAAATCTGCTGTGACTGCAAATCTTTCGCGTTGGTGTGAGGGAGCCTTTAAGGTAATCAGCTCTTCCATGATGCTCTGGGAGAGCTATAGAATGTCGCCTCCGGGATAGAACTAGTGTCCATGAAGGCCAGGTGGGTCCACAATGGAACCAATCGTCATTCTGAAGCAGATGATAGACACGTATAGGGCAGCAAAGAAATATCTCTATGCCATCTTTATCGACTTGGAGAAGGCTTATAACAGTGTTCCACTACAAGCAGTTTGGAAACTTTTACCAAAACTGGGGGATATATATTATGGATATATGATGGTTCCATAGCCAGAGTAAGGACACCTTGGGGAAATACTGGGGGCCTCCCACTGAAGGTTGGGGTGCACCGAATTTCAGCACTAAGTCCATACATTTTCATCCTGTTCATGGACGAGCTGCTGACGGGAGTAGGAGAATGGACCCCCTCAATGCATGGTTTTTGCCGACGATATCGAGAAACTTAGTGATAGCAGAGAGCAAATAGAAAAGGGTCTAAACGATATTAGAGGTTTGCTAGAAAAGGGAGGGCTAAAGATAAACATGAAAATAACGGTGACGCACTATCTACGGGCGGCCCTTCAACTTCAAGGTCATTAGAACCAGATCCATAGCATAGTTCTTATGCAGAGGCTGCACAGACGCGATACTAATGTGAGGATTTTTGGATATTAGCGGCGGCCACCCATGTTAGTACTAGCTAGGGTTGCGCTGCTTAACTTCAGTGATCAGAAGAGAACTGGTGTGGCATACTGGTGCAAGAGTACTATGGATCAAGGTTCGAAAGGAATGGGGAGATAGACCTGATGAGACCGATAGAATCAATGGGGGATGGTTGAGGTGAGGACAGGCAAGCGGACTCCTAGAGGTAAACGGAAGTGGTGGACCCTGCCACAGGCGGGATAGGAGTACAGTGATGATGATGATGATGTATGTGGCTTGGTACCGACTTATTGTATTGTATGTTGATACAATGTTCTTAAAAGCCTACCTCGCTGGCGCAGTGGTGGTAGTGTACTTGACTACTGCGTCAGGGATTTCATGTTTGATGCTGGTTGAATGTTGTTTAGTTTCTTTTGGACGATAGAGAGACTCCGAGTGCTCCTTCCATCAGCTTGGAAGTAACACCTTGACCACGTGTGGTGTCCGATGAACTTTCAAGTAAAAGAACCCTTTCTACTATGCATCCAGTATATTGGCAAAATTCCAAAGGGCAGAAGTTTGTCCCCTTTTGTCTTTGGAGTGCCCTGACGAACAGTACGAGTTGTATAGGGGTTGTAGTATTAGTTCAGTACCCGGCTTTTTAAAATACTGATTCTGGGTAAAATACTGACCAAAATCGTCCCATGTGTACCCGACACTGCTGTAGGTGGGAAAAGGGGTTAGTAGTTGCTTTTTTTATTCCCTTACAAAGATTCATATTGCAAATTAACTGACTGATTCCATTAGAATCGTTGCTAATTTCCTAATGTCAGAATTTATTTAACTTGGTTCAAGCTTTGTGGAGGTAGTGTACTTTACTTGTGCAGTCGTGGTTCAAGTTTCGATCCTGGTCAATGTGTATGGTTTTTTGCGGGTGAGTGGGAGGTCCCTAATACATCTCCCGTCGCTGATAGCTCCATTACATGTGAAAGAATTTCCAGGTGTAGACGCTCGCCCCTTGGCGTTGGTGTTGTAAGTGTCCCACAGAAGAAAAGTACTCTGATAATAAATAAGCATAGGGTTTGTACTATTAGGTCGTCTGCCGTTGCATAAAATTATCGTTCAGTTTACCCATCATACTGTATGTCCCAGTGGGGCAAATATGATGACCAACCTGACGACCTCCGTCTTGCTAAACCAGTGCACTGGGTGTCCTCGTTCCGCCAGTCGCAGAGGGAGGAGGTTGTGCTTGTCCGGCTACCAATCGGTCACACCTTCCTCACCCACTCTCACATACTACGGGGTGAGGATCAACCATGATGTGACTGCTGTTGGGAGGCTTTCACAGTGGCACACATCTTTAGTCACTGTGAGGGATAACGTTATACCATCTGAGATACCAACTGGGGGTCAGTCCAGAGCTCTCCACCTCACTTAGGGATAACTCCCAGGGGGTTGAAAGCTCGCTTGCATTTGTGAAAGAGGCTGGCCTCTTTCACAAAATTTAATTCTGACATGTTTTCCTTTCTGGCGGTTTTGCCTTTTATTCTTGTGTCGTTTTGGCTTTGCCTTTTTTTTATGTCTGTTTTGGCTTTTGCCCGTTTTAGCTCTGTGTCTGTTTAGACTTTTGCCCATTTTATCTTTGTCTGTTTTCAGCTTTTGCCTTTATTTATTCTTCATTATTTATTTGGCTATTGCCCTTTTATTTTTTATTACTTTTAGTAGGCTTTTGCCCTTATTTATTGTCGTCATGGTGGGATGGCCATTCACACCCCCACCATGGTGATTGTCTTTCTGGGCCCTAATGACCATTGAAGTCGATGGGCCCAAAAACACAAACAAACAACGTCTTGCTCAAGAAAAATGGTTTTGAATGATTTGTAGTACGAGGGTCACTCCAAAAGAAATGCACAATGTTTTTTTAAATCCAATTTATTTCACCACACGTTTGATCTTTTTCAGAATGATGATAGATTCTTTAGAGACAAAATTTATTTTTCCAAATAATCTCCGTCCCTTTCAACTGCCTTGCGCCACCGTGGAGCTAAGGCCTATATACCTGCATGGTAGAAGTCAGGACCAGCGCATTTGAGCCACTGTTTAACACCCTTGCTTTGCGTTTGTCAGCCAAAGTTAAGTTTTGAATACACTGCACATTGTCAGGAGTCTGTGCAATGCTCGGTCTGCCTCTGCACGGGAGGTTCCCAGTATTGGCATGCGCACTTTAACCCCGTAATCTGCTGACCCAACGACTCGCACTACTATGATCAACAGCATCATCCCAATACATCTCTTTTCATCGCTTGTGAATGTTTGTTTGTCCCTTCTCGTTCGCACAACACAGGAACCCTATAACAGCTGCTTGCTGCTTCTGACGATCAAGTGCAGCAGCCATCTTGATGGAGTGCTGTGACAGCGCGACTTGCAGAAACAGATGTAATTCAATTTGAATACATACAGGAAGTATGTTTCTATGTTCTCTGTGAATATCAAAGATGTAGAACAAAAGTTGGATTTTTGTAAAAATGTTGTGCATTTCTTTTGGAGTACCCCTCGTAATTTACCATCAGCTTCATATTTCGTTTGCTTAAGTGGCTCCATGTTTTTTATTCAGTGATTATATTGTTGGCAAGCTGAATGACGGAAAAAAGTTCATATGTTTTGCTCATCATGCGAACATTTTCTCTCGAGTGTGTGGGACACTCGAAAGTCACGTAAGGAACGTTACCATCCACTTATTGATTTCGTATTCATACTAACGTTGAGTTTTATTTTATTTACAGAACTGTGATTATATTAAAATTAATGGGTCAACTAGTGCTTCTGACCGAAAGATTTTCTGTGAAAAATTTCAAACCTCAGACGGCTGTAGAGTGGCAGTCCTGTCAATCACAGCTGCAAATATGGGAATTACATTGACTGCAGCACAACTTGTCATATTTGCTGAACTGTTTTGGAACCCGGGTGTAAGTATAGTGGCAAAGATTACTAGTCAAAAATTTGAATTAATATTTTCAAAACTTTCAGAGTTGGACTGGTCCATTGAGGAACCAGGCTTTTCTCAGTGGACCTTGTTGTTCAGGTTTCAATTTCTGTCCATTCCAGCCGTGAACAGGATTATGGTTAGCTTGGTGGGGGATTGACAAATATAATAGAAATTCAGATATTCTTCACGTTAAAATCGTCAACTAGTGAGGAAACCCGAGAAGGGCAAATCGCACAGTATGCAAAATTTCACAATTTATTAGACAAAACGATACATTAAATACCAAATTATAATTTCACGTAATTCATGAGGCAACGTGACTCCTAAAAGGATTTCAAGATTTTCTTAGTAGAGTTGAGGGGAAAACGTGGCTCACAATTTTCACATTTTTTTTCAATGTGACAAACAATGCCACCAAACTAATCATGGGCAAAACGTTTGATAAAGAAACCTATATGAAATCCCATACCTGCCATATTCACCAGATTTAGCTCCAGTAGACTTCTTATTTTTACAAAAGATGGCGCAGCTGAACATTCGCCTTTTAACCTTGTTGGAAATCCAGAACGAATTGTAGAAAGTTCTTGACTCGGGTAGCAAAAATGCATTCTATAAGCGGGAGGACTGCTGAGATTGATGCATTGCTATACATGTTTACTATTTTGACAGAAGGATGTTCAAACTTAGGTTAATAAAGTCCTGATTTAATCACAGAACTTCGTCCCTTTTCTTACCATTGACAGGGTTGGGTATCCATTAGTCCCATGGTTACTGGGAACACATTGGTGAACTGTTGGGCGGCATTTTTTAAAGCCGGCTGCCAACTTAAAGGTGACCACACATGATCAGTCCATTTGGCCTGAGGCCATTTGGTATGGGTCCGTTAGACTCAGTCGAAATTGGAGGGTCACTGACGGCGGCATCAATCCACATTGAGCCAGACCGCTTCCAGTTTGCTTTGTCACCTGCCAGTGTACATCTTCGAATTTTTAACTTAATCCTAGAAACGCAACCAGGAGTAAAATTTACTCCACCTCGTTATTTTGGCTTCAATTAAAAATTTCACAACTAGTCTGAAAGGTTCATCTTCATGATGTGTATTAATGAATTTGTTCCCTGCAGTTTGCATATTGGCATTTTCTATAAGGTGAATCGTTTCATTGCAAATTCACTCCTCAAAATTTTTAGATGAGTTTTGCATGAAAACATGGTTTTGATAAATGGACCCCAGCTTTGTCTGAATCTCAGCCTGGACCTATTAGAAATTTCCAGCAACACTCATCTTTACTACATGAGGCCAAAGAGGGGCTTCCAAAATCACTAGGTTAATGTCTAAAGGTTTAATAAGTTTAAATTTGTATTATCAAAACGTTCAGAGGATTAGATTCAAGAGTAGGAATTTCTTTACGAATGTTATGTTATTCAACTACCATCTTATTATTTTAACTGAGACGTGGTTATCTCCTGAACTGAGTTCCTTGAACTATTTTGCCCCTAATTATACTGTGTACTGTTCCGATCGTCCCTCTAGTTCTTTGGGGGAGGGCTAGTAGTACCCTCAATACTGATCTTTCTGGGTGTAAAAGTTTTCAGGATGAAGAGTTTAACTTAGGTGAATATACATTAGGTGTCTGATTTTCTTCTTTCTCTGAGAAAAATTCTCCTTATATGACTCTGGTCCTTTGTTACTTTCTGCCATCTTTGCCTACTTTGATGTTTACTTCATTATTGGAGAAGTTAGTTACTAGAGCTGCTAACTACTCTCATATAATCATTCTTCGAGATTAATGTACCCTCACTTGACTGATCCTTTCCTGTTTCTCTTGGCATAGGCTCTAATTTTTCTGGCAAAGCCTTGGCTGTTGTTTCAATTGTCACCTTTCTTAAACTAAAACAACTAAATTTGGTCTATAACTTTAATTGGTTGCTAGACCTTTGTTTTTCAGATCTTAATTGTAGGATAATCCAGACTGCCCCTTTATCCATTGTAGATCCTTATCATCCAACCTTACATCTATCTACTTGCACCAAGGACTACTTATATAAATTGGCAGAAAGGTGACTATCAAGGGCATTATCATTATTTAGTAAATGCTAATTGGGAGGGGATATGGAAGTCTTCCTAGCCTTGCAAGACGTTTGATCAATTTTAAAAGATCTTAAGGACGGGGGTTACTTGATTTATTCCTTTGGCTAGTGCTCATGTGGTTTCAAAGCATTATCCCTTTTGGTTTAGTGCTGAATTAATAAAATATATAAAATTGAAATTCAAGCTATTTGTACATAATAAGAAGGGTATATCTCCAATTGGGTTATATCTCCAATCCTGGCCAAATTATTTACCTATTTCCTTGAATCAAATTTTATACCACTTTGCTGGAAGTCATCCCACATACAGTAATTATTCTAATTAACAGCGCCCTCTAATAAACGTCGCCCTCCAATAACCGGCGCAACTTTCAGCTGAAAAAATGATAAACAGCGCCGTTTATTTCATTACTGTCTGGAAGTGATCTTGCAAGTTTTCTTGAATTTTTTAAATGATTAACCCTTTAATGCTACACAGGGGTACTGGTGTCATCGTCATCATCACACCCTTATCCAGCATGTGGCAGGGTTTGGTCTGTGAGTCCATTGAACATGCTATGACTGGGAACACCCCAGCCATAACCAGGAACCTGCAGGAATATTGGCTGGTTGTCTGTGGGGGGATGCCAGCCTACTTCACTGTTCCAACACCACATTTTACAACCAAAATATAAATTTTGGCAGGTAAATTAATGCCTTGTCAGTTTTAATATTGCATGGTGCCTAACCTATTGGACAATAACTATAATGTAATAAGGAATGAGGCTCATGCCTGAACAGAGGTACTGGTGTAACCTAAGGTTTTGTCTTCCTCCTCTCTGTTCTGTGGGTGACCCTGGCGCAATTCGATTCACAGTACTTCCGCATGATAGGTTGAACATCCTAATAAGTCACAGATGGGTGGTTAATTGCTTTTCATTATTCGAATAAAAATGGGTGAGGTACTCCTGTACCCCTGCGTAGCAACTGTGTAAGTTTTAAATGGCCATACGAACTGCAGGAAATGCTATAAGCAGTGCATAAAGAGCAAAATTCATTTGCTTTAACCACCGCATTAAAATTGTTCAAATTGTTTATAATGATATATTTTTTCTGTTTCTGAGCATTGCAAGCAAGCAATCACACTATCCACATGCTGGCAAGTTTTTTTTTTGACACTACTTGTACATATTTTTGCTACTCATGTAAATGCTTGCACAAGTTACCATTGGTATCGGTAGTGCAGATATTGTTGAAAGAAAAGTTTCAAAGAGAAAGTATTCTTTAGCATTTAAATTGTTGGGAATTTATGCAGCTGAGAATGATGGTAATTGTCCTGTGGTTAAACCTTTACAGTTATCTGAATCTAGGTTATGGATTTAAATTTTAAACGAACCATTGATTATTTTTCTCAATTTCATTTTGCCAATAAAGTCAGATTCGCGAGTAGCGTCTGCAAAAATCAAAATTAATGGAATCAACTTGTCCGGCTAAAAAGTTTCCATTTATAAATTGAAAAAAAATAATAAACAGCCATCTCCAATAAACGGCGCAACAAATAAACCTTTGAAAAAATAAACGGTAATAAGTAAGGTAATTCCAGTTTTAAGACAGGTTCATTATGCGTAAGCTCAAACTGTCATCCAATAGCTCGAATTGGAAAAGTTTTTAGCTTGGTGGATTTGGAACTGGAGTCGTTGGTTTCTCGGCGATGTCCAGCATGGGTTCATGCCTAAGAAATTTACTGAGACAAACCTTCTGTGACACCTATCAATGATCCATCACGTCTTCAATTGACATATGAATTTGGAAATTAGTAAGTCATTTGTTCAGGTCATAGGTCTTTTGTTCATTTCTTAAAAGCTACTTAAAGGATTGGCTTAATTTTATAAAATTGGGTAGGTTTATTTCTTCTTGTAGTTATCCCTTATTGCCGGGCGTTCCTCAGGGCAGTTCACTCAGTCCTTCTTTGTTTTCTATATTTCTTAATGATTTATTTACCAGGTTAAAGCCACCTAATACCATATTGGGTTTTGCTGATCACATTACAATTTTAAAGAATATTGAATGATGCTGGTACTTTACAAACTGATCTCCTTTATGTTGAAAACTGGCTAATTAAAAATCATCTTAAAGTAAACCCAAATAAATCTGCAATTCTGTCCTTTACAAGAGGCAGCAAATGTTTACTATTTTAATACGGACATCCCAGTAACCAGGATATGTACTATTAAAGATTTGGGGATACAACTTGATGAGAAATTATCATTTGTATTGCATGCACGCCATGCTTATCTTGCATTATGCCATTCTCTTGCAGTAATTGCAATCATAGGGGATCTGTCATCATCCTTGCCTAAAATCCCACCTTTTTCGTCTGCTAAATATTATATAGTACAAATTGCTGGTCTTCGTGTGCCTTCACCCATTTGGCCCCTATTGCAAAATATTATAATAGGATACTAGACTCTAAAGACAATTACACTTTGGATCTTGTTAATTCGGCCAAGCAAGCTTTGAATTTAGAGAAAGTGATTACACAGGGCTGCATTTTGAAAAACATTTTCTGATGATTGCAAGAATTCAGCTGATTCTGAATCGTTTTTGGCTGCTGATTTCAAATATGGGGTTAGTTTTTCTCAGGCACCTACAGATTTTTCACAAATCGCTAATAATTACTTCAACTTACATGAGTTTTAATTGACTTCTTGGAAATATTTTTGCATGAAAGCATGTCCTTAAATTATAATACTTTTAAGAGGAATGTTAAAAAACAATATTTAGTCTAATTTCTTGGACTTATAGAAAGTGGATTGGTGAGGAATGGATTTGAAGTACTTTTATTCTACTACAAACTTCCCTTTCTTTGACCTCCTTGCACGTTTTGGAAGTTCCATGCACTCTCGGTTGAGTTTCCAGCAATTGTCCTCCATCATGTTTGTATTCCACCTTCCCTGGTACCTCTGTTTCATCTCTTTAATATCTTGGTGAAATCTTTTTCCATTCTCCTCACTAAAATCTCCAAGGTTGTTTGGGAAATATTTGCCCCACTAATTCCCCCTCCATCCCAGATGCCCTTTAGATAAGTTCAAATCTCTCACCAAATCATTAAGTTCCGCCTGTACGAATAGATGTTGTTTGAGCTCAAATATTTCACCCTGTTGCCAAATGCCATGACATCTCCCAACTTCATGCAAGTAATGGAGTATATTTATACAGCCTTTTATTCTTCAAATTCAACCCAGAAATGTGGCCTTCTACCTGCTGTAAACTCAGACGCCAAACAGCGTTTATAACGTTTTGTTGGGGACCAAAGGGAATAAACGTCATAACCGTGAAAACGCTATAGCCATGATATGCCTTTTTGTGCTTTTCCTTCCATAATACCGCGTAGTGGTAAAACGTCATGTTGGGGTACATACTGTAAATGATTTCCCTATGTCAGCGGTCTTCAAACTGTGTTCCGCAGAACCCCAGGGTTCCGCCATACATCTCTAGGGGTTCCGCGAGTCAAATTGAAAATTCGTTAACAGCAGCAAGATATACTTTTCTAAAGGTGGGATGAGGCTCCCCCAAAACATCTTATAGTTTTAAGAGCTCCGTGAGTCGACAAAGTTTCAAAACCACTGCCCTATGTGTGCAGTAATCAAGAATTGATGATTGCTTCATGGTGGATGGCTGCTTCAACCTCTGGATGTTGTTTGTTTGCTAGTATTTTAGGGCCCTTCAACTACTAGGTCATTAGAGCCCTTACCATAGTGTAGTTCTTATGCAAAGACTGCACAGATACTACACTAATGTGACGATTTTTGGATAATAGCGGTACCCAGTTTTCTCAAGTGGCCACCCATGTCATTTCTAACTGGGGTTTCGTTGCTTAACTTCAGTGATCAGACGAGAACTGGTGTGTCCAATGCAATTTGCCACTCCTTCTCTGGATGTTGAGGCACATATATCCTCTTGGTATCTTGGCTGACCTCTACACAAATTCATTGTAAATTGTTTTACCACCTCCATTCTAGGTCGCTTGTGTCATTACTACTAAAGCCACACATTAGCAAGATTGAGTGGTCTGTTCATGTGCAATGTATGTAATGCGCAGCCTATGTTGTACATTCTGCACAAATGCAACATTCCTAATCAGGACATGTGCACATGCGGGTTTTGGAGTTTTTGCATATCCATGATAGGATATGAAAAACGTGGCTGCCCACCACAGCCTTACAAACGTTATAGCAGTGAAAGCAAACGCTATATCCGTGACCCCTTACCAGGATCTGCTGGGACCAGCCCAAACAGACACTAAAGCCATGAAAACGTTGTAGCCATGAACGTTATAAACGTGTTTTACTGTATATCATATCTCAGCACATCATAAAAGCAAATTTGTTGAAAAACTATATGTGATGGAAGAAAACTAATTCCATATTTGAAATTAGCATAAAAAATTGGTTTAAAATCACATAATTTCATAATGACATTAAATATGATGCTGAGCAGTGTTGTCTATCGAAAGCTCTTGCTTTTATTTCAATTATTTAAAGGGAAAATTGACTGTCCTGGTCTTTTCAGCCAATTACAATTTCGGGTTACAGCTAGACTGGGTCGTTTGTTAGATTTTTTTCTTACACCCCTGGTTCTCTGGATCCTATTGTTATGGCTCAAACGTTATTTAATAGATACAAACTCTCTTTAGATGATTTGTTACTGCCCCTGCACAGTTTCAAAAAGCAACTTTACAACACCCTCTGTCTCAATTAATTATGTACAAAGTTTTTTTGAACTGCCTATATGCAATTGTTCCCCCTGCCCTTTTATCCGTCGAACAGTAGGTTTGCAATAAATCACCATAGGGGTTGAAGCTTTGGTCGGCAACCAGCTGTCGAAAAATACCATCCAGTAATTTGCCCATGTCCAACCCTGCCATTAAGAGGAAAGGGATTAGTAGTTGCTTAACTGCCATACCAGTTTGCATTTGCCATAGACAAGGCTGCTAGAAGAAGCTATACGTTCTGCTGGAAGCCATACTGGATGAAAATCTAGCTGGACCTTCCGATCCACAACAATCCATCTCATCCCCCCCACAAGCTCACTGAATCAGAACACTGGCATAGCGTTGGTTGCTGGCGCCTGGGGCAAAGCAAATATTGACACCTCCTAACTTATGGTCCTAACGTATGCCCCTGACTTATGGTAACCAGTGGTTGGAAATCTCATCAGTCAAAAGAGCCAAATATGAACAATACAATGAGAAATTACAGGATTTCTTTCAAGAGCCAAATTTCTTAAACGTAAACTATCTAGGTATTAACCCCATTAATAAACTTAATAAGGATCTTATTTATTGATAAAAATTAAGTTTTTGGAAATGGCTCGTTCGGGCCAGTGGAATGAGGAGGTTGAAGTAGCCGTAAAGCAAAAGAAGGCTGCTTTCTACAGGTGGTGGGAGATAGGGGACCAGGAGTCCAAGATACAATATAGGCAGGTCAAGACCACCGCTAAGAGGATCATTGCCCTGGCCAAGCACCTGAAGTATGAGGCCCTCCAGGAGGGCTGGTCAATTCCTCCGTCTGATTAGTAGGGTCCTTCGGGACAGCACAAGGGAAGTGAGGGAAACAGCATATATTTCAATGGTGCGACCAATTATGGAGTATGGTAGTCCAATTTGGTTTCCCTTCAGGCAGGAATTATCTTGGGAGATCTACAGAGGATACAGAGGCAGCAAGAATTGTATTCCACAGGTTTTCTCACAGGGATAGTGTGTCTGACATGATCAGGGAACTAGGTTGGGAATCACTAAGCCAGCGGCGAACATCTCACAGCATAAGTCTGTTTATCAGACTGCTGCTGCTGGGGTGTGATGGACCTCTGGTGGGATGTGTGCCCCCTGCTAATTACAAAGGGAGAAAGGATCATTTGTATAAATTGAAGAAGATTAGGGCACAGACAGACACATATTACTGGTCTTTCTTACCAAGGACCATTCGACAATGGAATGGCCTTGGAAAGGATAAGGTGGAGGGCCTAATAAAAAGCCACCCTACCATTACTAGTGTTGTAGCGGGATCACAGGAATTTAAGCCTGGGGTTTTGGGAGCTTTTTGGTAATATATGTAAGAATGAGAGTTGGTCTCTCCACTGCCATATTGGCCAAATAAGGCTGCTTGCAGTGTTGTGAATTAGAATTAGAATGAGCAGCTAAAGACAAAGGAAGGAGAGAGAAGTCTTCAGGCTTGCCAAGGCAAGAGATAGGGCAGCTACAGACATATCCTGAGCCATAACAGTAAAGGATATCGAAGGTAGGGTCCTGTTTACCCCGTCAGAGGTAAAGAGGAGGTGGGAGGAGTACTCCAAAATCTCTTGAATACTGCAGGGGAAATGAGGACTTTGCCACCTATCCTGCATCGACAGGGTGGTAAACTTTGTAAAATAGGATGAAGTAGCCAGGGCACTTAGGAAGATGAAAGGCCAAAAAGCTGTAGGCCTTGATAGAATCCCCGTCGAAGTGTGGCATAGCCTAGGAAGGACAGGCACCAGGTGGCTAGGGAAACTTTTTATTAGGTTAGCTGGTGGAGATAGAATGCCATCTGCATGGGGTGAGAGTTGAATAGTACCACTCCTCAAGGGCAATGGGGATGAGCCACTCCATGAAGCTCTGGGAGAGAGTAATGGAACGCCGCCTAAATCTAAGGCAGATGATAGAAAAGTGTAGGGCAGCCAAGAAAGATCTCCATGTCATATTTATTGACCTAGAGAAGGCCTACGATGCAGTCCAAAGACAGGTAGTATGGGAAGATATTATGAAAACGGGGAGTAGAAGAAAGGTTTATTCGAATAGTCCAGGATATGTATGATAGCTCAACATCCAGGGTAATGACACCTTGGGGGGAATACCAGGGGCATTCCAGTGAAAGTTGGGGTGCACCAAGGTTTGGCACTTAGTCCATACCTCTTCATCCTGGTTTTGGACGAACTGCTTACGGGGGTAGGAAATTGTGCCCCTCAGTGCTTGGCATTTGCCGACGATATCGGAAAAGTTGACGACAGCAGAGAACAGATAGAGAATGGACTATCCAGAGAATGGTATTACAGAAGTACTGAATTACGTTCCAAAGCAATGGGGAGATAGACTTGGATGTGACCCGTAGAATCAATGGGGGTTGCTGAAGTGGAGACAGGCAAATGGAGTCTTGTGTGATAGAAGGGTCCCGATCAAGCTGAAAGGGAAGTTCTACAGGGCCGTGGTTAGGCCATCTATGCTGTATGGATCAGAGTGTTGGGCAGTAAGAAAGAGCCACTTCAATAGAATACAAGTGACTGAGATGCGAATGCTGTGGCACCTGAGTGGCTTGTCGAGAGCTGATAGAATTAGGAATGCGTATATTAGAGTTCACACACCCATCAGACCGGCCCTGTCCAGGCTGGTTAGAACAATACAGATAACTCTGTGCTTTAAGAAGATACTTTAGTCACCCACGAGTGATTTGTGGATGCAACAAGCACTGACCGCATTTCACGATGAGACTGGGAATAGGAATACAAAATCGCAAAATGTGAAAGATATGGCGTGCTAATTTTATATTTTATTTTTTCGTTGGAAAATTTTTTGCATCGCTTAAAATGTTGCGCCCCCTAAAATTTTGCGCCTGGAGCGGCCTCCTCCTTGGGGCCTCCCATACTATGCAACTGGTTCGGAAGGCCCGACTAGATTTTCGTCCAGTGGAAAATCCACAACGCCGAGCTGTAGCTTGGGAAATTCTTGCGCCAAAAAGACGCGAGAAACCTGCTGGCCTCAGTGTGTGTGCGATTTACGATCCAAATCCATTCAGTATGAAATCAGACCTCCGCTAGCGGCCCTGTTTGTGGCAGATGGGAACAGCAGCAGTAGTTAGGAAACTACTAATCCTTTCCCTCTATGTGGCAGATGGGAACTGCAGCGGTAGCTAGGATACTACTAATCGTTTCCCTCTCGGTGGCAGATGGGAACTGCAGCGGTAGCTAGGAAACTACTAATCCTTTCCATCTCTGTGGCAGATGGGAACTGCAGTGGTAGCTAGGAAACTGCTAATCCTTTCCCTCTCTGTGGCAGAGTCGGGTACCCATCTTTGTCCCTCCGAATGGACACATGGGCAGTCTACTGGACGCTATTTTTCACAGTCGGTTTTCGACCAAAGCTGCAACCCCTAGGCTTATTTATCATAGACCTACTGTTCTTTGGACAGTGGCGTAATCAGAATAAAACCCAGGATGAAAAATTGAAATATCGTGAAATATGTACACTTGCTGGTTACATAAAGCATACTTTAACTGGCCTGGCTTGGCGTGGATTGATGTGGTCGTCAGTGACCCTCCAATTTGGACTGAAACCAAATGGATCGATCAGGTTGGCCACCTAAAGTTACAAAAGGTACCTGCATTTTCTGGGAGCTTCGTTGTATAAGCTCCTCCTGTTTGGGACAGTAGTTGATTTTTTACTTATGGCTTTCTGCTCAGGGTTCGGCTCACTTGACAGCAGAATTTTATTTTATGGATGCATTTTACTTACACTGTAACGACTGTCATCTGTTGTCCTTCAAGTTCAGTACTTCATGAGTAATAAATTGTGTGCTAATGTTTACACTCTAGGTATTGTTGCAAGCAGAAGACCGTGCTTATAGAATTGGTCAGCGGGATACCGTGTTGGTGCAGTATCTTATTGCTAAGGGATCTGTAGATGATTACCTGTGGTAATTAAAAATTTTGTATTCATCACTTTGTTAAGATCTTTCTAAATTAATCGATAATTCCTTGCAGAATAGATTCTTTAGTAATCTATTTAGTAAACGTGTTTAACTTGCTTTGTACTGTGCTGAAATTCTAATGCATATAATCGTTTAGGTGCTTTACTGACCTTTGGTATGACGATGGGGGGTTACTGAGTTCCCAGGTTACAAGATTTGTTACTGGGTGGAAGTGGTTTAACTTCTTGTCAGGGTAACAGAAAGGCTCCCAGTGCTTATTTCGTCAGATTTACTACCGTGAACTTGTTTGGTAAAAGAACCTTTTCTCACTGCAAATTTCTAAATACAGAACCTTTTCTACTGGCAGTGGGCTGTGTCACATTGTGACAACAATGGGTACAACTAGTAGTTGTTTATTTGGTTATTGTATGTGTTTTAGTCTTTAGCCAGGTGAAGTGATGGATTTTTTTGTTCTTCATACTTCTTTCTTGTCATAAATCTTGTTAGATTCTAATTCTAATTCACTACACTGCAAGCAGCCTTATTTGGCCAATATAGCAGTGGAGAGACCAACTCTCATTCCTACATACATAACCATAAAGCTCCCAAAACCCTAGGCTAAAATTCTTGTATCCTCCTACAACACTAGTAATGGTGGGGTTTCTTTTGAGGAAGCCCTCCACTTTATCCTCTTCAAGGCTATTCCATTGCCGAATGGGAGCGGCGAGTTGCGTTGGACACACCAGTTCTCATCCGATCACTGAAGTTAAGCAACGCAAGCCCAGTTAGTACTGACATGGGTGGTCGCTTGGGAAAGCTGGGTACTGCTAATACCCAATAATTGTCACATTAGTGTAGTGTCTGTGCAGTGTATGCATTAGAACTATGCAGTGGACGGGTCTCTAATGACCTTGTAGTTGACGGGACCTTAAACACCAACAAAGAAACAACAATCCATTGCTGAATGGTCCTTGGTAAGAAAGACCAGTAATATGGGTCTGTGCCCTAATCGCCTTCAATTTATGCAAATGACCCTTTCTCCCTTTATACTCAGTGAGGGACACACATCCAACCAGAGGTCCATCACATCCCAGCAGCAGCAGTCTGATAAAAAATCTGATGCTGTGAGATATACACCACTGGCTTAGTGTTTCCCACCCTAATTCCCTAATCATGTCAGAGACGCTCTCCCTGTGAGAAAACCTGTGGAGTACAATTCTTGCTGCCCTCATCTGTATCCTTTCAATCTCCCAAGATAATTCCTGCCTGAAGGGAAACCAAATTGGTCGCATCTTTCACCTCCCTTGTGCTGTCCCCAAGGACCCTACTAATCAGACGGAGGAATTGACCAGCCCTCCCAACCAATTTACTAATATGATCCTTCCAGGTACCTCGGCTATTTAAAATTATTCCAAGGTGCTTATGGGTCAAAACTCTCTCAACCCCCACTCCACCTATATAGTAATCAAAATCAAGTAACTTCCTAGATCTAGATATTGTAAGAATCCTACACTTTTTCAGATTTAATGGCAATTCCCATATTATACACCAATTGTAAATCTTATCGAGCTCCTGTTGTAATTGTGCGCAGGTTGATAACCCCTCATCTAATACCCGAGCAGTACATGTGTCATGGACGTCATCCATTCGGACGCCATCCAAATGGTGTTCATCCAAATGAAGCGATCATGTATGGGGGCCTTAAAGCCCTTTGAATATAATCCATCAAGCAAGCCATTTGGGTGTCACATGACCTTCTTTTCCAGATACCCCATTATAGAGTAGAATAGGATAAGTTCAAAAACCTTGGATACAGCACTCGTTAATGAAGCTGATCTATATCTCTTAGGGTCTGCTGTGTCTCCTGACTTGAAAACTGGTACCACATCAGCCAGTTTCCATGATGATGGAACAATGCCCATGTCTAATGACCTTCTAAATATTTACAACACGTAATAGCTAAGTATCCCTGAAAGCCGCTGCATAATATATGGAGAAATGCCATCAGGACCTGCAGCCTTTTGAACCACTGATTTACTCAGTAGTTGCTCAATTCCCACCCTAGTGATTGTAGCCTCGTTCATTCCCCCTGGTGAATGACAAGTACAGCTGGAAGTTTCTTCTACTGGTTACAAAGCTTTTTGCAAATGCATCATGAAAATATTGGCAATCATAAGACCATCCTTAACTAAATTTCCTGACCCATCCTTAACCGCTGTATACCTATACCCTCTTTCCTACACCTCTTCAGATACCCCCAGAGCGTCTTTGGATTTTTCTTAAGCTTATCTCCCAAAATGTTTTCATGAAAATTCTCGTAAACTTAACGCACTATTGGCATCCCTCCCTCTCCTAAGTGCATTCTTAGCCCCTTCGCTGGTTCTGCAAAGCTACCTTCACCTCTTTAGTATACCATTCAGGAAAAGTATTATTCCTTATTGTGTTAGTGGGGACAGCTAGCTGTTTGCCCTCCTTTAACAGCTAGGAAGGAATCTTTGGCAAGATTCCTCAACACCACAGGTATTTGCAATGGTATAAATTAATGAATTTCTTGTGGAACATGAGTATTTAGTGTGGGATTATCAGAGGAAGTGAGTAGTTGGTTCTTTTCTTAATGCTGCATTATTGTTCAATTTCAGGACGTTATTAGAAAATAAGCTGGGCGTGTTAAATAAAGTAGGTTTGGCCAAAGACTCCTTCGAACACACAAATGTCTATCAACCCAAGGTATGTTTGATTTAATATCCATTACTTGTGGAAGTCATAAATTTTCCGTTTTATGGTCAAACCTTTTCTCCAAACTTAAACTTTTTTTATATTTTAACGTTTATGGCTTATGGTCATTTCCACACCGGTGGCATAGTGGGTAGCACCAGCACCTCCTATATGTAACGTCCTACACATTGGGTAGTGACGTCACCATAGGTAGTCCGTTAGTCTTACCATTGCTTCACTAGAAGATCTCAAGACTATACCAATGTTTAATCTGAGTGGGTCGATATTATAAACTCATCATCATACCCATATCCCGCCTATGGCAGGATCAGCTCTGCGGGTTCTAGCCCTTCACTCCTACCTATCCCCTACCAGGTCCCCGTCCACCCCTCACACTACCATATCCTTTTATGGTCAATCTGCTCCCACATCTCCTTTGGTCTCCACCTGCCCCAGCCGCTTCCTACCAACATTGCATTTTAAATTCCTGGTGTCCTGTCTCCATCCACCTGTGGAAAGCCGTCACTTTCTACCTCATCATTTCAACACCTTGCCTGCCTGCCCAGGAATGTATCTCCTACTCCAGCCTAGTGACCCTGTCCCACATCGCATGAGCTGTCCCTTCCCAATCCCAGTATTCCTCCCTGTATACTTCTTGTGCAAATCCTCCGTTTTAATGGACTTTTTCCACCCCCGACGGCCCGGGGCCCGCTCGTACAACCCTGACGGCTACTTTAAAAATAACATTGAAATACGTATACCGTAAAATCTCACGTAAAGTCCGCACCTCAAATATAGTCCGTCCCCGTCTATAGTCCGCATTAGCGATGGGTATGTTTTAAATATAGTCCGCACTCATGTATAATCCGCACTTTAAAATTCCTACTGTAGCCAGTGGCGCAACTTGTAGGAGAAATGGGATCAAATGAATTTGAACATGAAATGTCAGATAGCCCTGATGATGAAATTGAAATGTGAAAGATTTTATATGGCATTATCATATAAATAAGAACGTACTGTGTAAAATCGTGTTGTTAAGCGTAATGAAATGTTCAGAAAATGAAGAGCAGTTTCCAATTCCCTGGGTTTCATTTATAGTCCGCACCCATATATAGTCCGCGCTCGCATATAGCCCGCACTAAATGACCCTATGTTTCGCGTATAATCCGCAGGCACTACGTGAGATTTTACGGTAAATACATACCCTGGAGTTTGCTGTTACATTAAAATAATCCCTGATAATTCCTTTTATCCACTTCTTTTTTAGGTCCTGGTCAGTTGGAAACTTAAAAACACTTACTGTGGGTCCTTTTTTATAATTACCCCAACATTTTGGAGCACAACAATGATAAGGCATTATGACGAGTGAGAAAACTGAAGACCGTTTTGATGCTAAAAACAAAATCTAATCATTCACCACTTAATAATGACGACACATTATATTTGATTAATTATGGACAGTAGGGACATCACAGAAGGGCAACTTCCACAGAAGTCAACTTTCTGGCAATAAGTTTTAAACAGTTACGAAATAGTTGTAAATGAAGGCTAGCTTACAATATATACTTTTTTCAGTCCAGTAACTTACACCACCATGCAACATGTATATCGGCAAGATTCCCAGATGTAGGGGCTCGTCCCATTTTTCTGACTAACACAACAATGGGGTACCCGACCTTGCTATAGGAGGGGAAAGCGTGTGTAGTTAGTGTTGTCATGTTAACTGCCGCCACTGGTTGTAATTCTTGTTTGAATAAGGCATTTATGTTTGATAATGACTTTTCTGTTGCAGAGTAACCAACAGAAAACACTGCATGACTTTTACACTAAGGAGGCTGTAAAACTTTTAGAAGGAATTGATTGGGATGCACCTTTCTTTGATGACGATGACCAAAAATTAAAGAAAATGAAAATGAATTGACATTTGCATCCGTTTGTTGTGCCTGGAGATACCCAACACTTAGTGCATAAAGAAACTTGTTTAGCGCTCTCCAGCACGCCATAATAAATCATTCAAGCATTGCTACAATGGAAACATTTCAGCCTTTCAACCCGAAAGAATTTAATCAATAAAGGTGTTTATATTTATATGCATTGAATCGAGATGGCCACATTGTACAGTAGGCTGGCATCGCCACACAGCACAGAAAGTATTCCTGCGGATTTCAGACGCCTGGCTGGAGTGTCCCCCGTCAGAGCATGTTAAGATATCATAGGAGCAAATATTAGATTAGGAGCGTGGAGTTGGTGGGAGTGGAGGGGTAGAACCCAGGGAACAGCTAATTGCGTTGGACACACCAGTTCTCGCCTTATCGCTGAAGTTAAGCAACTCAACCACAGCTAGTAATGGTATGGATGGCCGCTTGGGAACTAATTCCCAGAAATCGTTGGATTTGCGAAGTGTCTGTGCATTAGAAGTATGCAGTGGACTGGGCCTGAATGACCTTGTAGTTGAAGGGCCCTAAAACCCAACAACAGACCCAACCCTGCCACAGTGGGATAAGGCTATGATGAGGACGTATGGCTCTTTTTATAACGAACGCGAAGGGGATGAACAATTCGTTCGTTATATCGCGTGTTTGTTATACCAAGAGGTAGAGCTGGCATGAAGCAGGTTCAGCGCGTTTGCCAAGCTCGCCCCCAGCTTGGACCTTCGGCCCGGTTTTGATTTCTTTTGCTAGTGTTTTAGGGCCCCTCAACTACAAGATCACTAGAGCCCCGTCCACCTTGCAGTTCTAATGCAGAGACTGCACAGACACCACACTAATGCGACGATTTTTGAGTGGCCAATCGGCCACCCATGTCGGGAGCGGCGAATTGCGTTGGACACACCAGTTGTCGTCAGACCACAGAAGCTAAACAGCGCAACCCCTGCTAGTACTGATATGGATGGCCGCTTGTGAAAACTGTGTTCTGCTAATAACCAAAAATCGTCGCATTAGTGTAGTGTCTGTGCAGTCCCTGCATAAGAACTATGCTGTGGACGGGGATCTAATGACCTTGTAGTAGAAGGGCTCTAAAACAGCAACAAACAAAGCCACCCATTTCTCTACTAACTGGGGTTGCGTTGTTTAACTGGTGTGTCCAACGCAATAAGCCGCTCTCCTTTGGCCCAGGCTTGTGCCGAGGTGTGAGCCTGCGTTGCCACTTTCCCCAGAATCCGGCCTCGCCTTTACTAAGGCCCCCATGCACGGCCTCCTATATTACAAATGTATTTTCTTACAAAAGGCGCTGCAAAATATTTATTTTGAACCCGATTCTGTAAAAGCTCGCACCAGCTCTGCCAAGGGGCCTTGTTTTTGATCCAAGGCGGTTTTTGTGGATTTCTATGACTCCTAGTAGTTTTTACTTAAAAGCTGCTTGTGTCATTTAGCACTGTGTGATAATGAAGGGACCAGCCAAACCGTTCTTTATATCTAGTGGTTTCGTTATATATCGAGCGTTCGTTATATCAAGCAGCTGCTAATACATGGGAGGTATAGGCATTTACTATTACTATTATAATGGGTTGGGGGCACTGCCAAACAGCACTAACAGGGCTATAAAGCCCCCACAGATGCTGTTCACTGGGAATGGGGTTGGGATACATGGAACTGGAAGGGGGAATAAAACACTAAAATGTTACTACAGAACTAATACAACACTAAAACAATAAATCCATTGGGGAAAATGCCAGTTTTATCTCCAATAGAAGAAGGTACCACCATCTGCTAGTATTAAATTCCCATTATTTACTCAGAGTCCTTTAGTGCATGTCAATCAATCTCCCCAAACACTTTCATAGAACTGAAAATGTTCACGGTAAAACGTCAATTTGAAAACAGTAAAGAAACCTGCTCCACTATTAATGTGGTAAGTATAATGTGATCTATTGGTTATGGATAGCAGAGTAAGGCCAAAATTGTAGATCTCTGATAAATTGTAAGACAAAGGAGCAAGGTATCAATGGACAAGTGGAGATCATTGAAGTGTGATTGGGCAAGATGAATAGAGTGGCTACTATCTAACGGAGGGCGGTATAATTGGTCTGATCTGGTAGTATGGCCAGGAACACGAAAGCATAATTCCTGGAGTAAAATAGGACAATCCAATCTATTATTGTATAAACGGTAGAGTAAGAGGAGGTAAACCCACTTTATGTGAAGTTCCAGTGGTGGAATGCCTTTAAATCTACAATAGGTGGTTTTGGTTTCATTAAGAACAGCACCAGGTAAGAAATCTAGATTTCTTTCCAATTGGAATAGCATGGTTGAAGAGGTCAATTGAGATCCCCTCGACTGAAGATAGAAACTTGTATAGCAGTCGTGCAATCTTCTGATTTTTATACGAAGTGATGAGCCACATGAACTCCAAACGATTAGTCCATAGTAAATTCTGGGGGCAATTAATTTACAAATAGGTGTTTGACTAACAGTGGATATTGATAAAGACCACCATGACCCTTGAGTGCTAAGACTGATCGTTTGACGGATAGATACAAATAATTTAAGTGGTTATAGAAGGTCAACTTCTGATCCAAATGTACCCCAAGGTCCTTCACCACTGCAACATGGGTGATTGGAGCACCATCACTAAATCTATAAGAGAATATTCTTAGGTAACGCAGCCAGGAAAATGTAATAACATAAGTTTTTAAATAATTTATTGAGAGATAATTTACCTTAAGCCAACTTTCAATGGTGGTAAGTCCATTTTGCAGCATAACAGAATCATTAGGGTCTGATATAAGTTTTGACACTTTAACATCATCAGCAAATGCTAAGGGTCCACATTAGTGGGAAGTGGTCATCAATAAAGAGATTAAAGAGAAGAGGACTAAGTGTGCTTCCCTGAGGTACCCCCACTGATTGTAAGAAGAAACAAGTACTTATAGCATGACCAATTTATATTAAGTTCAAGCGGTGAGACAAATAGACTGATAAAAAATCGCAGAGGCTAGAGCTCATACCATAGCTACTAAACTTGAAAAAAAGAAGGCAAATGGAGACACTGTCAAAAGCTTTTGACAGGTCCAAATAAATTGAATCGTACTGTTTCTTATGTTTAAAGGCTGAATAAATACATAAAGTGTGAGTTAATAAATTAGATTCTGTTGAATGCTTGGGCCTAAAGCCAAATTGTGGTGCTGCTAATATTTTATTGCACCATGCCCAAATTCGTTGATAGAGGACACGTTCCAAAATCTTTGCAGTTGGTGCTATCAAACCGGCATTTTGGCCAGGACTACCTACCCTGTTTCTTATGTTGAGCAGTTCATTATATTGACATTCGTTATATCGAGAGTCGACTGTATTCAGATAGTCACATCAGTGGCATATAGACATGGCATGCTTATCCTGTGATTTCAGGTTCAATCTTTGCTGATGCTGATGACAGCTGTTACTGGCAAACAGGCAGCAGGTTACAGAGGTAGACAAGAAAAACAAACTGGTGGACATTACAAAACACAGACAGACTGAGAACGACAGATGGTAACATAGACAGACTAACAGAAATACATAGACTACTGGTTGTTAACTTTCGTTACAGGAAACACTGGTGCTGTAAGGACTTGGAGATTAATATGGTTTGTAAGGCGAAAGAAATCAAAAAAGCGAGCCTCACTAGTGAGATTGTTCACCACATCATGAAAACCTAATCAACGTGATAGCACACAACAAAAAAAATTTAATTTGAGCAGGCTCCATAAATATATTTGGGTTTCTCAAGAATCTTGTAACATTTTAAGTGTTGCATGATTGTGAGTAGGTAAAGAACTACTGTCATATATGCAGAAACACAGAGATGGGAGAACACAAAGATCGACAGAATACAGGTGGAGAGACAAAGACACATACCAGGTATACTATAATAATTATAACTCTAATTTAACACACTCCAAGCAGCCCTGATAGGCCAAATTGGCAGTGGAGAGAATGACTCTCATTCCTATTAATTCACTCATTCAAAACCCCCAGGAACCTGAAGCATAGCATCTATTCTTTCAGAAAATTCCTCACTTTATCCTCATCAAGAGCATTCCATTGCTGAATGACGTTTGGAAAAATGGACCAGTAATATGAGTCCTTATCTTCTTCAATTTGAACAGACGATCATTTCTTCCCCTATATTCTGCAAAGGATAACCTGCCAACTAGAGGATCCTCATACTCTATTTTCAATAGTCTGATAGACAGCTTAATACTGTCAGATACCCGCCTCTGATGCAGTGAGTCCCACTCTAATACTCTGATCATGCCCAACACACTCAATCTATGAAAGAACCAACTTAGTACAATTCTTGCTGCCCTCGTTTGAACCATTTCAATTTTCCAAGATAAGTCCTACCTAATCAAAAACCAAATTGGATTACAGTACTGAACAATTGGCCGTACCAGTGAAAAGTAGGCTATTTCTTTTACTTCCTTTGTTCTGTCATCCAGCACCCTACTAACCAACTGGAGGGCCCACCCAGCCTTCCAAATTAATTTTTCAGTGTGCTCCTTCCAGGTGCCCTGAGTGTTTAGAATAATTCCAAGGTGTTTGTTGGTCTCAACCCATTTTAACCCTCAACCCACCTATGCAATAATTGAAATCAACTTCCTTGCCACACCTGCTTTTTGTAAGGAAGCTACATTTGTGCAGGTTCATTGGCAACTATGACATTCTGCTCCAGTTATATATATTGTTTAGGTCTTGTTGCAATTCTGTGCAGGAAGATAGCCCTTCTTCCGCCACCCTTGCAATGCATGTGTCGTCTAGAAATAGATCAAGAAAGGAATTCATACCGAGCCCTAAATCATTTACATAAAGTATTAGAGTAATGGTCCCAATACACTTCCCTCGGGGACTCCTAATGTTGCAGGTTTCCATTCTGATGCTATTTCATCAAAAAAGACTCTGCTGCCTGCCCTGCAGGTAGGCCTTTATCCACTGAGTAACCTTACTATGAATCACTAACTTGCACTTTTTTGAAACAATCTTGTCGTGGGGTACCATGACAAAGTCCAGGGATATGACGTCAACCTGCTTACCCTTATCTAGAGCTTTTTGAATTTAGTCCATTAAACGGGCCAGTTGACTGTCACAATGATCTCCCTTTCATAAACCCATGCTGATTATTGCTGAGCATGACGTTTTCCTCCAAATATACCATATCTTAGTACGTGAGAACAGGGCCAGCCCTAGAGTTTATGGGGCCCAAGGCAGCAGGCGATAGCAGGGCCCCAATACCAAGTTTTTTTTTTAATTAACCAGCGTGGGGCCCAAGGCAGTCGCCTCGATCGCTTTGCCCTAAGGCCGGCCCTGTGGGAGAATAATATATGCTCAAAAGTCTTACATACCACATTCATTAAAGAAACTGGCCTGTAACACTTAGGATTTGAGGTATCCTTTGAGTTGGAGACTGGCACAACGTTTGCCAGCCTCCAGCAGCATGGAACGATGGCACTGTCTAATCATCATCATACCCTTGTCCCGCCTGTGGCAGGGCCGGGTCTGCAGGTTCTAGCCTTTTACTCCCGTCTGTCTCCCACCAGGTCCCTATCCACCCCACACACTGCCATGTCCCTCCAGACAACCTGTTCCCACTTCTGCTTTGGTCTCCCCCTACCCCGGATGCTGCTGACCACCTGCATTCCTGAGATGCACCAAACGAGTTCCTCTTCCCCTCTTCTCATAACGTGTCCATACCACCTCAGCCTACTCTCCCTCATTCTCCCTTAATTCTATCTGCTCTTGACATGCCACACATGTACCGCAGCATTCGCATCTCGGCTACTTGCATTCTATTTACTTGGCTTTTCTTCACTGCCCAACAATCTGATCCATATAACATAGCTGGCCTAACCACTGTCCTGTAGAACTTCCCTTTCAAATTGATTGGGACCGTCCTATCACACAGAACTCCACCTATCTGTTTTCATCACAACCCTCCCTCCCAATGATTCTACGTGTCACATCTGAGTCTATCTTCCCATTGCTGCGGAGCGTTGATCCTAAGTACTTTACCTCCTGCACCTTTTGTACTAGTTCACCCCTCAAGTGTATGTCCCTGTTGTTTTCCTGACCATCCCAATTGAAAGCTAGATACTCTGTCTTCATCATGTTAATCTTTAGCCCTCCCTTTTCCATTGCTCCTCTTATATCATTTAGTCCCTTCTCTATCTGTTCTCTGCAGTCACTAATCTTCCCTAAATCATTGGCAAATGCCAGGCACTGAGGGGCCCATTCTCCTACACCTGTCAGCAGTTCATCCATAACCAGGATGAAAAGATATGGACTAAGTACTGAACCTTGGTGCACCCCAACTCTCACTGGAAAGCCCCTGGTGTTCCCCAAGGTGTCCATACCCTGGCTATGGAGCCATCATACATATCCTGGATTATTCTAATAAATCCTTCTTCCACCCCCTTTTTTTTTGTAATACTTCCCAGACTACCTGTTATTGAACACTGTCAAAGGCCTTCTCCAGGTCGATAAAGATGGCATGGAGGTCCTTCTTTGCTGCCCTATACTTTTCTATCATCTGCCACAGGATGAAGATTGGCTCTATTGTAGACCTACCTGGCATAAACCCAAACTGATTTCCACAGACACTAGTTTTATGCCAGAGGCGACATTCCATTACTCTCTCCCAGAGCTTCATGGAATGGCTCATTAGCTTTATACCTCTATGGTTGCCACAGTCTTGGACATCCCCTTTACCCTTGTAGGGTGGTACTATCAAACTCTCATGCTATGCAGATGGCATTCTATCTCCACTAGCTATCTTATTGAAAAGTTTCACTAGCCACTTGGTATCTGTCCTCCCTAGACTCTGCCATACTTGAGCAGGTATTCGATCAGGGCCTACAGCTTTTCGACCTTTCATCTTCCTAAGTGCCCTAGATATTTCCTCCTCAGTTACCAAGTCCACCACCCCTGCTGGTGGAAGATTGGAAGTACTCCTCCCACCTCCTCTTTACCTTCATTGGAGTGAGCAGGACCCTACCAATGCTATCTTTCACTGTTATGGCTCGGGGTAAGTCTTTTGTGGCCCTATCTAGCCTTGGCCAGTTTGAAAACTTCTCGCCACTTCCTTTGTCCCTAACTGCTCATAGAGGGCCTCATACTTCTGGTGCTTGGCCAAGGCAATCTTTCTCCAAGCAGTGGTCTTGGCCTGCCTTACTGACTCCTGGTCTCTTATCTCCTGCCAACTGTCGAAAGCAGCCTTCTTTTGTTTTGTGTGTTGCATCTGCCATTGATGGGAATTGGAAAATTGGATGTGAATGTGGTGTCTGTGGTGGCTGATGTTTAAGTGAATGCATGGATGCACGTAGACAGTCAAGGAAATCACCTACTGCTATGGTGTTGGTCTCTGCCACAAAGAAATCACTTGGGAGATGTAAGGTGGCGCCATACAACATCTCTGCTGGTGTAGCACGAAGATCCTCCTTGATGGAGCAGCATAACCTGAGAAGTATCATTGGCACATGGTCACTCCAGTGTACAGGATCATCCACCGTTCGAAAAAAGAAGTCTTGAGTTGATGATGAAACCCTTCCACAAGACCATTAGAGGACAGATGATATGATGTTGCATGGATATGGTGCATCCCAAGGAGTTGACAGAGTTGGGTGAACAAAGTCTACCACAGTCGGTAGTAATTATAGAAGGAACTCCAAACCGTGAGATCCAATGTGTCACAAAAGCAACAGCCACTGTTGAAGCTGTGGCATCAACAACAGGAATTGCTTCTGCCCACTGAGAAAACATATCAACACACGTCAACAGGTAACAATTGTTGTTCGATGGTGGCAATGGACCAATGAGGTCAATATGCACCCAATAAAAACGTGCTGCTGGTGGTGTACAATCACCAACTGGCAAGGAAGCATGTCGCTGAATCTTGCTATGCTGACACTGAAGGCAGGAGTGAGACCATTGTGTGATGTCAGCATTCATGCCAGGCCACATATAATGCTCTGCAATGAGCTGGCATGTAGCCCTGATTCCTGGGTGAGAAATTCCATGAATGGCATGAGACTAATTGACGTAAGGACTTCGGAAGAAGCAGTCGTGGTCTTGCAGATGAAACATCACAAATGACACTTACAGCTGAACCTGCAATGTATGGACTTCTGCACCTTCCTCTTGAGCAACTCGGAGTCTCAGGTGAAATGGGCTGAGAAGAATTCTCCAAGGAATTAAGATGTGCATGAGAGAGTGCATCAGCAACAACGTTCTGAGCCCCTTGAACATGTCGTATGTCCATTGTGAAGGTGGAGATGAACTCAAGATGGTGAGCCTCACGTGGTGAATGGCAATCAAGATGGGTAGAAAGGCAAATGTAAGTGGTTTAAGGTCGGTAAAAACCATAAAGTGCCGACCCTCGACAAAATACCAAAAATGCTTAATTGCGATATAAATTGTGAGGAGTTCTCTCCCAAACGTGCTATAACGGGCCCCCGTTGGTCAGAACTTCCTGGAGAAGAAGCTCAATGGCTGCCACTGACCATCACAGAATTGCTGGAGGACAGCCCCTGCAGCGACATCAGATGCATCTGTAAAGATGGTGATGAGTGTGTCAGGATGAGAGTTTGGGTGCCGGAGAAGCACCACTTCTGTTAAAGCCTCCTTGATGCGATGAAAGGCATCCTCTTCCCTACCAGACCACTGCAGTAAGGCGTTTTTAGGGGCCTTACCAATGACCATGTCATTGAGTGGTTGCAAGAGTGTAGCACAGCCAGCAATAAAGTGGTGGAAAAAGTTAATAAGCCCTAGGAATCGCCTAAGGGCTCGATGAGATTCTGGCCTTGGGAACTCTTGTATAGCTTACACTTTTGCAGGCAGAGGATAGATTCCCTGGGGCATGATGTGGTGCCCAAGGAAATCCAAGGAGTCCTTTCCAAACACACATTTCGCCAGATTTATAGTTAGTCTGTATTGGCACAGATGCTCAAAAACTTGGCGGGGGTGTTGCTGGTGCTCTTTGTCATCCTTGCTTGCGACAAGGGTATCATCAATATATGTGAAGAGGAAAGGCAGATCCCCAAGAATGGAGTCGATAAACCGCTGGAAAGTTTGTGCCGTGTTGCGAAGCCCAAATGGTATATGCGTATATTCAAACAATCCAAACGGTGTTATCACTGCTGTTTTTGCAATGTCCTCTTCAGCAATCGGAATTTGATGATATGCCTTAACCAGATCTAATTTGGAATACACCTATGTGCCATGAAGTTGTGAGTTGAATTCCATAAGGTGTGGAATGGGATAACTGTCTGGTACTGTGCGAGCATTAAGGGCACAAAAGCCATCCACTATTTGCCAAGTAGCGTCCTTGGGAACAAGGTGTAATGGGCTGGCCCAAGAGCTTGAGGATGCTCGGATATATCCCATTCCATGCAAATGCTGGAATACTTCCTTTGTGATCTTAAACTTCTCTGGGTGTAAGTGTCTGGCATGTGCATGAACTGGAACACCTTCTGTTGTGAAAATGTGATGTTTGACATGATGTGCAATAGGCACTGTAGCTGGACAAGGTACAGTGATGTCATGGAACTGTTCCAACAGGGCCTTATACTGATCGTCAACATTAGCAGTCACAGTTGAAAGCCGGCAATACGTGATAGGCCAGTGTACTGCAACACTAGCAATTTGCAAACTGGTGATGTGGTCGAAAAGCTTCTGTCTCTTCATGTCCACCACGAGGCCATAGTGGGAGAGGAAAATCGGCCCCGAGAATTGCATAAGAGATATCTGCCACAGTAAAGTTCCAGATGAAAGAACGATGCAGGCCCAAATCGAGTTTCAAACAGTGTGAACCTAAGTGCTAATAACTGATTTGTTAGCTGCAAAATGGCTGAAGTCAGTTGGTTTTACGTGGGAGAACACTCAGTTCTGCTCCCGTATCGACCAAAAATCGTTGATGTGAGACCTTGTCGTGAAGGTAAAAGAGATGACTGGAGGACACAGTGTCATCCAATTGCAACCCAAGGATGGATGACCTTAGGCGTTTCCCTGAGTGTAGGGTGGGTGGCACTTCCTGGCTTCAGTACCATACTGTTGGTGATACCAGCAAACCCCCACATGGGACTGGATGGATAGTGACTGATGTTGGGATTGCTGCCAAGGACGAGAACTCAAACGTCTTCAATAAGGTCTTTGAGGCTGTTGTCGATGGGCACTTGACAACAGTGAGGACATTTGTCCACAGAGCTCATCCACCTGTGCTTGCAACTGGGACAGTTCTAAATCCAAATGAGAAGGAGTGTGTTGATGTACTGTCGGAAATGGCATTTAAGTTGGGATGAGACAAATCCAAAACCTCCATCATTTTGTCTGCTATCTCTGCAAGTTTTTCAATGGTCGTAGTACCATCTGCAGTGGTCAAGACTACTTGTACTTGACGAGGAAGGTGGGACAGAAACAGCTCTCGAATAATGGCCCAAATAACAGCTTCTCCCTCACCTGAAAAAGCATCGGTCCAGTATTGAACCAAAAACTACTGACACAGTTACCGAGCGCCACTGAGGCAACTTAACTATTTTATTTGGCGTTTGTGTGCCCCGAAATGTGTCGTTGTTAGTGTGCCGCCAAATTTTGAAATTAGTAAAAGTGTACCGTGGCAAAAAAAAGGTTGAGAATCGCTGTACTATATAATAACGGGTTGCAGTGTAAGTCAAGCATCCATAACAGGCCAAACCCTTCATAAGCTGCTCATGGGAGAGGAGGAGGAGGCAAGCGTGGGGGATGTAGGAAAAGGGGAAATTTGCAGCACCCAACGTTCTCTACCAACCACCCATGTTGGTACTAACGTGGGTTAGCATCACTTAACTTCAGTGATCTCATGAGAACTGGTGTGTCGAACGCAACTTGGCTGCACACGTATTTCATTGACAAGTGAATGCTTCTGAGAAGTTGCCAACAAAGTGGGACAAACGGACGTCCCGCCAGAGCAAGAGAGGGACGGTGGGACATGAAGTCTGAAATCGGCACTGTCCTGCCTAAATCGGGATGTCTGATCACCCTACAATAACACAAGTTAGGTCTGCAAAGCAGAGGTCTAAAATCCAGTTATGTGATAATCAGTATGGTAAAGTACCCAAAATCCGTCCCCCCTTTAACTGTCAAGGGGAGTACTGTAGCCTTTAGAACCATTCAGTTTTCTACTGGCTCTGATGCAGTTGCTTTGTTCTGTTTTAGCTATTAAATTTTTCAAAAAATAGGTTTTGTGTAAGTTTATTGCATTGTGGAATCGAACCTTAAACAGTTATATTGACATTTCCGAGTAATTTTTTTCATCATTTGGCACTGAAGAACAAATTTTTACTTTGGAAAAAATACATTTCTCACTTAGTGCTAGATTTATTGGATAAGTTATGCTGATTATTTATCTGTTCTCCATTTTGCCCTAGGACGTCAGGTTCTCTGGTAATTCATAGGGCTGCAGTTCCATTAGTACATAAATTGCGAATGGACATCATACATCAGATATCATACTCTACATAATGTATGTTAATAATTTAGGACTTGACATGATATAGGGCATTTATGTTAATGACATAGGGCTATTTGCAGATGACACCTGCATTGCAAGGTTGGTCGATGAAGGGTTATCTTGCTGCACAGAATTGCAACAGGACCTAAACAAGATGCATAACTGGAGCATAAAGTGGGAGTTATTGCCATTAAACCTGCCCAAATGTAGCTTTCTTATGATAAGCAGGTCTTGAAGGTGATAAGCAGGTCTTGCTTATTGCATAGGTTGTGGAAGGGTTAAGAGGGTTGAGATCCAGAAGTTCCTCAGAATTATTCTAAATACAATGGTCACCTGGAGGGAGCACACCGACAAATTAATTGGGAATACTGGGCATGCCCTCCGTTTGGTTAGTAGAGTCCTAGGGGGACAGCACAAAGGAAAGTTTTTCACTGCTATGGCCAATTGTAGAGTATTGTAGTCCAATTTGGTATCCCTTTTAGCCAGGGTTTATCTTGGGAAATTGATATGATTCAAAGGAGGGCAGCAAGAATTGTGTTACATCACTTCTCCCAAAGATTGAGTGTCTCACACGTGATCACAGAACGTCTTTGGCAGCTTAGCCCTTGCAGAGTATAGAGGGAGAAATGATCATCCATTCGAATTGAAGGATATCAGGGCACAAGCAGATTTGTATTACTGGTCTTTTTCCAAGAGTCATTTGGCAATGGAATGCTCTCGGTGAGGATACTGTGGCAAACTTTCTGCAAGAAAGTGCCATTACAGCAGGTAGGCAATACATGACAATAGATGCTATGCTTCAGGTGGGTTACAAATTAGGAATGAGAGTCATTCTCTCCACTGCCAATTTGACCTATAAAGGCTGTTTGCAGTGTATTCAAATAAATTATAATGCAATCATGTTCCCAGTGGCTCACTAATCTGTGAGGGAAACAAAACTCCACTATCAACTGGTCACTAGCTGTATCCTAGAAGGCCTACCTAGAACTAATAGCTGGCCAGTGACAATAGGTAGGCTAAAGTACAGCCAGGTTTATTTCATACTGTATGTCATTTACTGCTTAATTGACAACTGTCACTAAAATTTAAAAAAAAAAGGGGAATTACAAAAAATTTGAGGGTCGCACAGTAAAACGAAAGTCATTTTCATGAACAGCATACAGAAATACATAAAATCGCTCTATTGGTGTTTCTGTATTTTTTTTGGCTGTTCCACAGTGTAATTAAAGATTACCCCTTAAATATTGTGTTCAAGGTGTCAGAGCTGTGTAGTGTGGGTGTTTGTTCGAGAGATGGGGCTTTTTCTTTTGTTATTGCTGGGATCCTAAATTCACCCCCTTTGAAATTCTCAAATTCGTCCCCAGGACGGATTTAGGACCCTCATAATGTATTGCTCTTTTTTTATATTCTATAATTTCCCAACCCCTTAAACTAGTTTTAATTCATATATGATCACATGTTGACCTTTTTATAATGTGTTTACCACTTCTATGCCTTATTATTATAATGTAGTAGAGCTGAAGTTCTATGAAGAATATCATTCCAGAATTGATATTAGGTTCTTTTATTTAAACAGTGAATAAAGAAGTTTTCTCTAAAGAAATTTATTATGAGAGATGTCAACTGTGTTTTTATGAAATTTCCCACAAAAATAATTCAGTAGATGTTAGCTGGAATAGGGGGACGGAATTGGGACATCTTTTAGAAAAATCAAAATCTGCGTTCTTATCAGTTTTAATTTTTTTATGGTTTAGAAAGTTTTATTTAATAGTATCACACTAGCTATACAAGTAGTTAAGGAATTGAGAAACTTAAATCAGCTTTTAAATTATTTTTCCTTTAAATAATTTTTTTCAGAATTGAAGATTTTTCTTAGGGGGTCGATATTTGGGCACTTTACCATTTATTTAACCCTCCAGTGGGCGCATGCCCTTCTTAGATTCATTTTCAAGGTTCCAGCTTAATTTCAAGTTTCTACCTCCAGTCATAGATTGTGAATGAAGTTCACCATTGCGTGTGGTGAAGAACAATCAGAGTAGTCCAAAAATTACATTTCTCAGCATCAATAATTCTGTTTTGTACATCATATATTTAGCATAATTTTCACATTTTAATGTCATTTCAATACTTGTCAAACATTTATATGCCAAAAAAAGTCATTTTGAAGCAATTCTGGTGAGTGAATGGAGGTATAACATGCAATATGACAAGTGGTTAACTTTGGATTGGTTGCTGGGTGGCATACAACACTGTAGTCAGCCATTGTGTGCTCCCGATTTTTGGGGATTTTTTGGAAGATGTTCCACACATGTTTTCAAAGAAACAGCTGCATTTTTAAGAAGACATCAAAGACGTTCCAGGGCACAGTTAGTCTGAGGTTTTTGGCACCAGAATCAGTGTGGGAACTTTACAGGAGGTTAGGCATTTAGCCTAACCTTGTGCCGTTCCTATCACTCCCATCCCACTCCAGTGCAGTGCGGGCGTCATCTGCACTGATGATCACCACACCCAAGGTGGAGCAAGGTGCCAATTTTTCCTCAGCAGAAAGTCTTCTTCATTTATTAGTATTAATTTTATTTATAATTTATTAGTATCAATTTAATGCATAGGTATTTAGGTTTATATTAGTATTCAGTTTGTATGCTTGTAGGAAATATTTTAGATTAGGATTGCATATTATGTCTGTTATAAGCTCCTGGTTGCACTAATGTGCTAGGGGTTATTTTGTCCTGTGTTGTGTTCTGTGATATAATGCCAGGTGAGTGTTGGACCTCCACTCACTTGGCAAAGTCAAGACCTTTAATGAGTGTCTCCTGTGTGGTAGGATGGCGCCCCCACAGGTAGCCCTGCCCTCAGGAGTAAGGCTCAGAGTAGGGTCTTGGAATGTAGAGACCCTTACAAGGAAAACTGGGGAACTAGTGGACACTCTCAAGCACAGATGCATTAGCATAGTATTCCTTCAGGAGACCAAGTGGAAGGGCAATAAATCACGGATGCTGGGAGATGGGTACAAACTCATATGCACTCATACTCACATACCCCATATAATGGAGTGTGCACTGTGGTAAGTAGGGAATTGCAGCAGGACATCACAGCTGTCAACAAAATTAGCAGTAGGATAATGTTAGTCACAGTAGTTTGGCAGGTCATAGTGCTTTGCCTCATAAGTGCCTATGCATCCCAAGCAGGCCTGGGGGACACAGCTAAAGCTGATTTTTGGGACGACTTTGATGAAGTAGTACAGTCAGTCAAGTACAGGCAAGGGAACCAAAAAGATAAAATCTCCTATGCCTAATTTTCCTAGCCACCCTGTCCCACATGGTGTTGGCTGACCCATCCCAATCCCAGTCGACCTTGCTGAGGGCCTCTTGTCTGAATTCATCTGCCTTGGAGGGCAACTTCCACCACCTAATTACTGATTCTCCTTTCCATGTATCTTTCCTAACTGTCCCCTTCATTAAAAATTCTATCATGAGCAGCTTATGGCCAAGGGAACCAAACAGATAAAATCCAAATTAATTTTTGGCATGTTGGCAATGTCACCTTTACATGATCATCATCATCATACCCTTATTCCACCCATGGCAGGGTCGGGTCTGGGGTTCCAGCCCTCCACTCCCATCTGTTTTCCACTACGTCCCTGCCCACTCCACACTGCCTTGTCCCTCTGGACAACCTGTTCCCATGTTTGCTTTGGTCTCCCTCTACCCCATATGCTGCCGACCACCTGCATCCTCAGAATGCACCTAACGAGCTCCTTTTCCCCTCTTCTCACAATGTGCCCATACCACCTCAGCCTATTCTGCCTCATATTTTTGCGATATCCACTACCCCCAGGATACCTCTGATATATGAGTAAGCATGTTTTAATTATTAATAATAGCGAAAGGGGTAAGTGAAAAGAGGGGTAGCCAGCTGTAATAACAGGGCTAATACCCCTAATGATACTGCCGGCAAAGGGATGGGGAGGGTGAATGGGGATAAGTCGAATCACCAGTTGGCAATCCAACACCAGGGCAAGTTTAATTAAGAGAAGCGAGGGAGATTAATAATCTAAGAAGCTAGTATGAGTGATAACACACCATTTGAAGTGTGGATGGTGATCTGCTAAGAGAAGATAAAAGGTTGACCCATTGCCACATCAATTGTTGATTTTTGGATTATACAGCAGCGCTAGTATAGCTTGATGGCGAAAAAGATTGGTTGAAAGAATAAGATCATCAATCAAAAAATTTAAGACATTAAAATGACCTAAAGCTAAGTGAAGAGCAAAATTAGATCCGGTAGGTGGCTTAAATAGGTGTGTCAATCTAAGACAACATACAGGAACACGAAAGTATAACTCTTGTAGAAGTTTAGGGCTATCTAACCTACCGTGATATAAACGATGAAGTAGGAGCAGTCTCGACCGTTTTATATAAGGTAACTGAGCCCAATATGGCCTACCTAAGCTTTAAATATTTTTTTAAATGTTGTTTCTCCACTTAAATTACTGATTATTATTTGTTGTGAGATAATAACTTATTGGGAGGTGGGAGGACATAAATTAAGGATTTTGGAAATTGAGAAGTTCTTCAAAAGTTAAAAAGAAGTCAATAGTGCATTTAGGGCATATTGGGAGAACCATGTACCTAATATGGCCTAAATAGAAAAAATAACAGGAAATGTTCTGATAACTGCAAAAATGATATGTTTATTATTAAAATGTTTAAGGATATTGATATGTATCACAACTAGGACATATAAAACTTTCTTTGTCATCTTTTGTTAAGCCAACACAATCCTCATGAACAAATTTTGCACATGAAGCACACTTCTGCATGTCTTTCACTTCATCTTTTTGGCAGATCTCACAAAACCATGATTCTTTGTTCATGATTCTTTGAGGCCCTCCAAAAACAACTCATTTTCCAGACAAACTAATTCTCTGCACCTGTTTACAAATATTCCATATGAGGAGGGGATAAAATCTTGTAGAAAAGCCCTCATAGACATCAATCACACATTCCCAGACGTTGAAATGCTCAGTGATCTAATCCAAATAGTTCTCACCAATAATATTTTTCTGTTTAATAACACATTATATACAAGAACAAGGCACAATGATGGGAACCAAAATGGCCCCATCTTATGCTAATATATTCATGGGAAACATTGAAAAGCAGTTATTAGATAAAGCACTGAAATAAACAGTAATTTGGCTATGATTCCTTGATGATGTCTTTCTAATTTGGACCCATTCAAAGCAGGATGTCAATGACTTTGTCAGCTTCGCAAACTCCATAAACCCTTCTACACTGCAAATATGTCACGGACTGAAATAGACTTCCTTAACGTTAAGATCTCTTATGAAAATGAACAATTTAGAATGTCCATCTACCAAAAACCAATGAACACACCAATATCTTCACTACAATAGCTTCTACCCAAGAAAATGCAAGACAGGTATTCCAATTGGGCATTTGAAACGAGTCTGAAGGATCTGTTCAGATGACAGGGACTTCAGGATGAAATGCCAACAACTTCTACAGGATTTTGACAGGTGTGGATACCCTGGAAAATTCCTGAGAGGAGTTGGAAGTCAGGCAAATCAACTGCAACAGACACTGACATACACTACTAAGAAAGAGCAAAGTGACAACCTTAACCTATGCACAACATTCAATGACCTTTCTGGTACATTTGCTTCAATACTTAGCAAAAATCACAATATTTTGTTAACATACCCCATTTTACAAAAGCTATTCCCAAAACCATTTAGAATCACTTTCAAAAGAAACCAAAATTTACAAGACATGCTTGTAAATGTTGAGATAACCAGAAATATAAATGAGAGCTGCAAGAGATGCCAGAGAAAAAAATTGCATTGTTTGCACATATGTCAATGAAACAATGTAATTTCAAACCAATAAAAATGCCATTAAATTGAAAATTAGGCAGACTACTACTTGCATCACCTCCAATGTGATTTACATTGTCCATTGCATTAAATGTGATAACAGTTACATTGGGGAGACTGGACAGAAAGCTAAAATATGAATTAGAGAACATCTAAATGACATCAAGAACAAAAGAGACACACCAGTTGGAATACATTTCAATGAACTAGCACACCAGAAGACTGACTTTATGGTTACCTTCTTAATGACAAACTTCAGGACAGAAAAAGATAGGAAGTGGAGGGAATCTCAATGATAAAGGAGTTCCAGACGTTGACACCAGGTAACATGAATGCTGACAAAGGAATGATGCCAATGATCTTCCAGCTAACATAAAATATAAAAGAAAAAATTCTAAAATTAATTAAAGCACAATAATCAATTACTGTTCTAACACCATTAAGTTCCATTAAACTGACAATTCTCCTTAAAGAATTTTTTATTCCAGGCAGAGAAAGTGCACACTTACCACAGGCAATAGGACAATCAACAATCCTTATTATAGATGCAAGATCTTCTTGTGAATGCATCCTTTGGAGATCTTCTTGTGAATGCATCCTTGAAGAAGCAAGATCTTCTTGTGAAACGTCAGTTCCTTACCACCAAAAAACATAATTATTTGTTGTTTATTTTGAAATTGATTTGAATTTTGAATTTGTTTTTAATTTTCTTTCCTTCTGTTTACTAACTGTTGTTCTGCCATTGTTTTCAGTGCTTTACAAAATCACAGGAAGAGTGATGTCAACAGTAGCCATCTAACAGCAGCCTTTTCACCAGAAGGCCACACAGGAAGAAGATTGGACCACAACTCAAGATACTGAAGTTAAGTTAATTTTTGTGTTCTTGAGTCCATGGTCAGCAGTATTCTTTGTGATTATCCAAATTGTATACACACTTCCCTTTTCTACAGTGGGACAGAGGAAGGGGAGGAATAGAAAAAAACCTCCCAAGCCCACCTAATGGTGAATCTCCTTCAATGAGGGACGAGACCACAATGTTGATGTCATGGCACAACCCCATCTGCATCTCCCTCCAGGAGATCCTCTGCCATAGTGATACCCTGCTTTCATTATGTGGCTACACCATATATGCAGCCACCTGGCAGCAGGGAGGCCATCCTGTGGGAGGGGTGGCTATCCTTATCCAGAATGGATGCATGCACATCCCAGTGGCTTTACAGAGGCCTCTCCAAGCAGTGGTGGTCTCACTGCAACTGGATGTGCCCACCACTCCATGTTCCCTCTACCTGCCTCCTGAGATTGATATCCCATGGGCACACCTCGACTCCCTCACAGCCTGGCTTCCCAGACCCTTTCAGATTATGGGTGATTTTAATGCCCATAATCCCCAATGGGGCTCTGACAGCCACAATCCCCAAGGTCTCCTTGTGGAGCAATTGGTGTCACATGTGATGACTGCCACTGGTGGTCTAATCTTTTTAGGCCTCTCCATCTGCTCTCCTGGGTGTCCCCTCCATTTGGCATGTGGTGGATGGATGGTCTCACTGGCCTGTCAGCTTCTGTGCCACCCTGGACAGTACCATAGCCAAATTTTAATTGGACACTCACAGCCTTCCCCCAAGCCAGTACTGATAGGTCAGTGTACAAACAAGAGTTTGGATGCCTCTGACCTATCAGGGGCCATGGTTTTGTTTACATGGATAGTTAGGGAGTGGAAAGTTGCATTGGACACACCAGTTCTCATCTGATCACTGAAGTTAAGCAATGTAAGGCCAGTTAGTACTGACATGGGTGGTCACTAGCTGGGTACTGCTAATACCCAATAATCGTTGCATTAGTGTAGTGCCTGTGCAGTCTATGCACTAGAACTATGCAATGGACGGGTCTCTAATGACCTTGTAGTTGATGGGACCTTAAACACCAAACAACAAACAAACTATTCTCACTGAGAGAATTGCATTGCCGAATTACTCTTGGTAGAAAAGACCAGTAATATGAGTCTGCACGGGCCCTGATCTCCTTCAGTTTGAAAGGATGATCCTTTCTCCCCCTATAATCTGTCAGGGATAAGCTGCTTCCTGGAGTATCCTGATATAATAATTTCAGCAGTCTGTGAAAAAGCTTAATGCTGTCAAATACCCATCTCTGATGTAGTGAGTCCCACCCTAATTCCATGATCATGTCTGAGACACTCAACCTATGAGAGAAGCGATGTAGCACAATTCTTGCAGCCCTTCTTTATATCATTTCAATTTTCCAAGATAAACCCTGCCTAAAGGGAAACCAAATTGGACTACAGTACTCCACTATTGGCTGTACCAGTGAAAAATAAGCTACTTCTGTTACACCCTTTGTGCTGTCTCCCTCTAGTCATGGATGAGCTGCTGACAGGAGTGGGGGAATGGGCCCCTCAGTGCTTGACATTTGCCAACGGTTTGGGAAAGCTTGCAGAGTCCAACGAGCATGCCCAAAAGGGCTTACAAGACATCCAGGTAGCACCATGGTGACTGTCGTTCTGGGCCCTAATGACCTTTGTAGTTGATGGGCCCTAAAACCCCAACAAACAACAAAAACAACAACTAATAACGGCCCTTTCTACAACGTTTGTGCAAACTTCCTGGCCATGATAAAAAATTTTTGGGGCACACCTTATATTCATTTTATTTCATACACGTTCTATTTATTATTCGCCAAAACGTTTTATTATATAATCAACTTTTTTTACATTTGGATATACAGTCAGGTCTCTTTTTATGCGGGGGATACGTTCCTCAGAAAATCGCATAAAAAGAATACTCATGAAAGGAGACTATAAGTAAGGCGACCAGATTTTCCAGAGGGCAAAGCGGGACGGGGGCTTTTGATAAGTGCCCCCAAGTAGGGGGTGGTGAGACATGCTTTCCTGAAGAGCAAAGAGCCTCGTACCTAATGTACCCTATAGCTTGAATGCATGTCCATTCAGCACAGAATTCATTATCATCCTCATCGTACCCTTATTCCACCTGCGGCAGGGTCGGGTCTGATGGTTCCAGCCCTCCGCCCGACACACTGCCTTATCCTTACAGACAACATGCTTCCACGTCTGCTTCATATCCCCCTGCCCCAGGTGCTGCCGACCACCTGCATTCCTGAAATGGACCTAGCGAGTTCCTCCTTCCCTCTCTCATTATGTGTCCATAACAAATCAACCTATCCTCCATCATCTTTTCCGTGATGTCCACCGCCCCTTGACTACGTCTAATATACTCATTCCTTGTAATTCTATCAGCTGTCGACACCCCACACATCTGAGCTCCTTGCATTCTGTTGACGTGGCTCTTCCTAAATTCCCATCACTCAGAGCCATATAGCAAAGCTGGCCTAACCACTGCCCTGCAGAACTTCCCTTTCAACTTGATTGGGATCTTCCTATCACACAGGATACCACTTCCCTGTCTCCACTTCAACCATCCCCATTGATTCTACAGGTCACAGGATGGGACCAGCATAGGATGCCTGATGTTTTAATTTGATGCAGGCGATGATCAATAGCCAACCTAGAAGGATCATTCTGCGTGGGTGCTCTGTACACCACTACACTATACACTAACGGGTTGGGTAGTAAGCCAAGCATCCATAACAGGCCAAACCCTTCAGAGGCTGCTAGTGGGAAAGGAGGAGGCAGGTGTAGGGGATGTAGAAAAAGGCGAAATTTGCAGCACCCAACGTTCTCTACCAACCACCCATATTGGTACTAACTTGGGTTTGCATCGCCTTTTTTCAGTAATCTCACGATAACTGGTGTGTCCAATGCAACTTGGCCGCAAGCGTATTTCATTGAGAAGTGAATGCTTCTAAAAAGTTGCCGACAAAGCGGGACAAATGGGCGTCCCGCTGGGACAAGAAAGGGACGGCGGGACATGAAGTCGGAAATCGGGACGTCTGGTCACCCTACTATAAGTCTATGGAAAAATTAGGGATATGTTCCATAACTTTTAAAATTCGCATAACTCCAAAATAAAGAATTAACCTTCCGTCCACAAGGTGGGGTCTCGGCAAACCCCAGACCTACAAAATTGTGTCTACACATGTACCACTTTCTTTAATCTCAACCAAGCTTTGAGTACCTGTTCTCCAATGTTTTCTTTACTTATCTAGGGAAGTTGGCAGGTCTCCTAAGTAATTAGCATATTTTATTTCTGGTTAAGCAATGCAACCCAAGTTAGTACCAACATGGTTGACTGGCCAGAAACACTGGTTACTAAGGCAGAAATGTGAGCAGGATGTCCATAAGGATATGGTAGTGTCTGGGGTGGATGGGGACCTGATGGGAGATAGGCAAGAGATCCGACCCTGTCATATGTGGGATAAGGGTATGGTAATGATGATGTCTTCTCTTCTTGGGTAATATAGAATTTTTACAGCATGTTTCCAAATTACTTTACCCGTGTGTGCCTGGGGTAGAATAGGCACACAGCATACCTGCATGTCGTAAGAGGCGACAAAACGGGGTGACTTTTTCTTGCCCCTGACTGGACAACACCACTATCGTCTTTGTCTACGACGTGTTCTGAACAGGACGATATCAACATCGTGGTTGTTCCAGTGTTTGGTCTCCTCACTGAGATGACCGTAAACAACCGCCTACCCACGTGTTTGCCATGTGTGGAGACCCGCACCCTGGGAAACGCGGATCCTGGTGGTTGAGGAGGCGCATGCCCTGCGATGTCTCTTGGCCACTCCACACTGGTGAGGTGGCTGACAGACATCGGGGACTAGGGTTGCGACCCACAGCCTCCAAAACATCACTTTGGCCACAGCTTGCAGGGAAAACGGGAGGCCAAGGCAGTAGCTCGGTCTTGGTCAATCGCTGGGGGCGCATAAGTGGTTATGCCTCCTAGGGTGACTGTAAGTGGACCGGCAGTCAACCCCGATACCAATGGTCCGGTACTCGGGGATTATGCCACCCTAATGGTATCCTGTCCGAGTAGTCTCGATGACCCGAATGGGCGTCCCCGTGTAGGGCTCCGTGTGGTGGGTAAGACCTGCGGAAGGCGAAAACATAATTATCTCAAATTATGGCAAATATAACCCAGAGGCTGGGGGCCTCTACAAATAACCCCACCCCTCCCCCTTCTTTACTTTTACTGACTTGTGTTGAGCCGGAAGATGGCGGGCTCAGTCCCACCCAATTGAGTGGGCCAGCTGCCACTGAGCTGATGGAGACATGTACTGCTCCAACAAAAAGGCCGCATTACCCCAGTAAGCCAACTGGATCAGGGAACGAACCTGTGGCGTCATTGGCATCGGCACCTGCCCTTAACAAGAGGCAACGACCTCTTAGCCTTCAGGTGCAGGGTTCCAAAGCCGATGCACAACATGTTCCTGCATCTAAGAATTTAGGTGCAGTCAAACACCCATCCATAACTTCTTCCTATCCTCCCCGGTTTATTTCCATCTCTGGGGAGGATGGTGCAGCCTTGGGGAAGGCGTCGCCCTTCCTTATCGCCAAAGCCATCAAGGGCATTGCCGGCGACGTGACTTCGGCCAAGAAACTGCGCAATGGCACCTTGTTTGTGGAGGCATCCGCCCCTCACCAGATAGAGGCACTACTGAGACTGCGGAAGCTCGGTGATATCCCCGTTGTGGTCGAACCCCATCGCACCTTAAACACCAGTAGAGGTGTGGTGCTGTGCCCTGACCTATGCAGGGAATCAGAGGAGCTCAGGGACCAGGGTGTGGTGGCTGTTCGCCGCACCTCGGTCCGACGGGATGGAGAATCCCGCCCATCTGACACCTTGGTGCTGACCTTTGGTAGGCCCAAGGTGCCGGAGTACATCATGGCTGCCTACCTCTGCTTGCCTGTACGTGCCTTCATCCCGAGTCCGCTTCGATGCTTCAAGTGCCAGCGATATGGCCATGGACAGAATTCGTGTTCTGCCAGGGCCATGTGTGGCACTTGTGGACAGGGTGACCACTCCCCCGAGCCTTGTAAGACTGCACCTGTCTGCTTAAACTGTAAGGGCAACCACCCCGCCTCTTCTCGGGATTGCCCCACTTGGCTGCAGGAATGTGCGATTCAGGAGCTTCGTGTCCAGAAGGGTATCAGTCTTCCAGATGCACGGCGGCTGCTAGCCTTGCCAGGGACCTCCAGTCGTGACGTGTCCTATGCAGGTGCTGCGAAGGCAGCTGCTATGTCCTCTGTCTGTACCCAGAGGGGCACCCTACCTCACCTCCCCCTTCTCATCCGTTTAACGCCCTCTCAGGCCCACGGGGTCCATGGGGTGCCGGTCTGTGCAAGCATTGGCTGCCAGACGGACCCCGACCCCAATTCCATGGCTTCTTCCGGCTCCACCACCACATCTGGCCCATGCATGGGCCCCCCTATAATGGCGGTGCCAGCTTCTTTGGAGGCCCCGGATGCCACTCATCAAAGAGAGGCATCTCCCTTGAAGGCCTCCCTCCCTGTCCCAGCCCAGCCAACCTCCTCCACGGAGGGGGTGGTGGGTGAGACAGGAGCAAAGAAAGTAGGGACACCCCCCACTACTACCGGTGGGCGAGTGTCCTTGGTTTGCCCACCCAAGCTCTCTGGCCAACGGCAGAGAGCACGGGGTGGTTTCATGCCCAAACTGGGGCAAGATGGGGATTCCTCCTTCGAGATGGAGGAGGATGAACCAATTGAAGGCGTCCCTCCCTTTTCTGCAGTGGGACGGAGAAAAGGGAGGAATAGAAACAAACCACCTAAGTCCACTTGATGGTAAATTTCCTACAATGGAACTGTCGAGGGTTTTCCCACAAGAGGAACGAGATCGCACTGCTGATCTCGAGGCAAAACCCTGTCTGCATCTCCCCTCCAGCAGATCCTGTGTCGCAGTGATACCCCCGTTTCGTTACGGGGGTACACTGCATATGCAGACACCCAGCAGCAGGGAAGCCACCCTGTGGGAGGGGAGGCTATCCTTATCTGGAATGGGTGCATGCATGTGCCAGTTGCTTTGCAGACGCCTCTGCAAGCAGTGGCGGTCTCATTGCAACTGGATGTGCCCACCACTCTATGTTCCCTCTACATGCCACCTGGGATTAATATCCCATGGGCAGACCTTGACTCCCTCAGCGCCCAGCTTCCAAGACCCTTCTTGATTATGGGTGATTTTAATGCCCATAATCCCCAATGGGGCTCGGACAGTCACAATCCCCGAGGGCGCCTTGGTGCTTCTCAACACAGGTGCCCCCACACATATGATGACTGCCACTGGTGGCCTGTCATGCATAGACCTTTCCATCTGCTCTCCTGGGTTGGCACCAGGTTTGCAGTTGGAGGTCTTGTCAGACCCTTGTGGAAGTGATCACTTCCCCTTCAAGATTAGCAGTGGAGATGGGGCATTACCCCAGCACCCACCATGGTGGTGTCTGTGTTGGGCAGACTGGGAGGAGTTCGCCCGCCATATCTACTTTTGCCCACTGTGTGATTTTGATGGGGTAAACGACCTAGTGAGTCACTTCAGAGAAGTGGTGGTCGGGGCGGCATTGGAATCCATCCCCCAGAGCTCGTGTAACCCACCACGAGCACGGGTGCCTTGTTGGACGGAGGATTGTCGGAGTGTGATTCAGGCTCGCCGACGAGCCCTTCGCTGCTTCCAATCTCGTCCTACTGAGGCCAACCGTATCAACTATCTCCGAGCCCGGGCACATGCCCGACGGATGATCACGGAGGCCAAATGCTCCTCATGGAGTCAGTACGTCTCCTCATTTACCCGTTACACACCCTCCAAGAAAGTCTGGGAAAAGCTGATGAAGATCCAAGGCAGATATTTACCATCATGTGGCTCCAGTATCCTTGTACATGGGAGACATTGCCTTCTGCCGTGTGAAGTGGCTGAGGAACTGGGAAGGACGTTTGCAGCCGTCTCCAGTTCCCAGCACTACATGGCAGCATTTATGCAGTCCAAACTAGCTGCAGAACGCCACCCACTTAATTTTGCTGGGGGTGTCGCTGAGGGGTATAACAACCCATTTACCCCTTGGGAGCTCCCGGCAGCTCTAGCAAGAGCCAGGGATACTGCCCCTGGACCAGATAGTATCCACTATCAAATGCTATGACACCTACCAGAGAAAGGCGTTAGATACCTTGTTGAGGTATTAAATTATATCTGGCAGCAGCATGAAATTCCTGCAGGTTGGTGAGAGGCTACTATAATCCCACTGCAAAAACCCGGGAAGGATAGTAGCCTTCCAACAAATTATAGACCCATCTCATTGACGAGCTGTCTTTGCAAAACCATGGAATGAATGGTTAATTGGCGCTTAGTGTGGTATTTGGAACGGCACCACCTTCTTGCCGATGCCCAATGTGGCTTCCGTGCTGGCAGGTCTTCAGTGGATCATCTGATCTAACTGGAGACTGCAGTACGTGAGGCCTTTCTCCACAGACAGCACTTAGTGGCTGTCTTCTTTGATGTGGAGAAGGCATATGATACCACATGGCACCATGGTATACTGGAGACCTTGCACCAGTGGGGGCTCAGGGGTAATCTGCCCCTCTTCCTCCATAGCTTTTTGTCCGAACGGACCTTCAGAGTGCTTGTGGGTAACACCTACTCCTCGGCCTTCCTGCAGGAGAATGGTGTCCCACAGGGGAGCGTCTTGAGTGTGACGCTCTTTGCTGTTGCAGTGAATGGCCTACCATCCTCCGTCCGCCCCCCGGTAAGTTCGTCCCTCTTTGTGGACGACTTTTCTATCAGGTACCAGGCTGCCATGATGCACAGCATTGAGCGTCAGCTGAAACTGGCACTCATTAGTGCCAACGAGTTTGCCACCTCTCGTGGCTATAAGTTCTCCCCTGTCAAAACTACTGTCATGCACTTCTGTCATAAGCGAGGGCTTCACCCTGAGCCTCAGCTTACCCTGGATGGCCGCCTCCTCCCTGTTGTAGAGGCAGGCCGATTTCTTGGTCTCCATTTTGACAGCCGTCTGACATGGGTCCCATACTTGAAGAAGCTGAAGGCTATGTGCCTTTGCTCCCTAAATATTCTGCGGTGCCTGCAGGGAACTTGTTTTGGGGCTGATCGAACGGTGATGCTTCGACTCTACCGGTCACTCGTTCGATCACGTCTCGATTATGGCTGCAGCGTATATGGCCCTGGGCACTCCATCTACTCTCTGGATGCTGGACAGTGTTCATCACGCTGGCATCCGGTTGTCCATTGGGGCGTTCTGCACCAGTCCAGTACTCAGCCTTTATGCTGAGACTGGTGAACCACCATTGACTGTGCGGCAGCAGTAGCTTGCAGCTGCATATATTTTGTGGATGAAAGGTCAGCCACAGCACCCTACACACTCGGCCGTCTTTAATAACACTATGAGACGGCCATTCGACCGCCGCCCGGGAGTTCCCCCTCTATTTGGTGTGCGGTGAATGGACGGTGTTACTGGCCTGGGTGTGACTCTGCCTAGGGTGCAGGCTGTACTGCCGGCCTCTGTGCCACCCTGGACAGTGCCAGAGCCACGTTTAGCTTTGTTGCTTGCAGCCTTACCCAAAACCAGTATCGATAGGTCAGTGTACCAACAAGAGTTTGAACGCCTCTCTTGGACCTATCGAGGCCATGTTTTTATTTACACGGATGGGTCGAAGGATGGTTCCTCGGTGGGTTGGTCAGTCTTTTCAACTGGTCATTTCATAGGGGGCTGCCTTCCATGCATCACCAGTGTCTTAACTGCAGAACTCACAGCTCTGCACACAGCACTGGAGCTCATCCAAGTATTGAATGAGAAACACTTTGTTGTTGTGACTGACTCCTTATGCTCCCTTCAGCTGTTGCACACGCTATATGGCAGAAATGCCATCGTCCAGGGTGTGCACAGATTGCTGCTTGTGATTCGTAAGCAGGGCAAGACCGTGTTGTTCATGTGGGTCCCGGGGCATGTTGGCATCATGGGAAATGAGAGGGCGGATGCCCATGCCCATCAGGTGGCCCACTTTCCAGATATACCTAACACTGCTGTCCCCTCCTCTGATGCTCTCCTGATTGTGCGGCAGGCCATAGATGAACATTGGCGGGCCCAGTGGTTTGCGAAGACCACCAACAAACTCCGCACACTGAAGGACACCCCAGAGCACTGGGGGTCCTCGTGCCTCCAGTCGCGGAGGGAGGAGGTTGTGCTTGCTCGGCTTCGGATTGGTCACACGTTCCTCACCCACTCCTACATTTTACAGGGTGATGACCAACCATGGTGTGACTTCTGTTGGGAGCCTCTCACAGTGGCACACATCTTTAGTCACTGTGAGAGATACCGCGAACTGAGATGGCGACTAGGAGTCAGTCGGGAGCTCTCTGCCTCACTTGGGGATAACCCCCAGGGGGTTGAGAGCTCGCTTGTATTTGGGAAAGAGGCTGGCCTCTTTCACAAAATTTGATTTATACACGGTTTGTTTTAGACATCTTGGAATTTTTTCTGGAATTATTTTGGCTTTTGCCTTTTTTTATTTCTGCGTCTGTTTCAGCTTTTGCCTTTTTTTTCTGTGTCCTTTTTTGGCTTTTGCCGTGTTTATTGTTATTACTGTTTTGGCTTTTGCCATGTTTATTGTTATGACTGTTTTGGCTTTTGCCACTTTTATTGTTATGTCTGTTTTGGCTTTTGCCACTTTTATTGTTATGTCTGTTCTCGTTTTTGTGGATTTTACTTTTATTTCTGGTTTTGGCTTGTGCCTATTATTATTCCTTGCTATTTATTTAGCTATTGTCTTCTGTATGTGTTAGTTTTAGTTGGCCTTTGCCCTTATTTATTGCCATCATGGTGGGAAGGCCATTTACACCCCCACCACGATGATTGTCTTTCTGGGCCTTAATGACCATTGTAGTTGATGGGCCCTAAAACCAAAACAAACAAACAAGGAATTTTGCACATGCGCCAGACATAATTCGTCTGTTTTGCATAACATACGTTTTGTTTTCTAATGCATGACTAAAGCTCTCTATTGCCTTCTACCCCAACACACTGATAGTGAACCCAATAGCCACATTTTATGCAACTGCACCATCAGGGCCCACTCTAGATGAGATGCAACCTGGGCGTTAGTCTGGGGCGCCAAAATTTAAGAGCAACGTTTTTCTGTAATGGGGTATCCATAAAGGACGTCACTATATTTTATCCAAAATTTTACTCCCCCTATGTCACATTTTGTCCCACTTGGGTGATACCCCACGTACAGTAGAACGTCACATTTTTATATCACCCCCCTCCTTTCTCAAGCACTTCATCTCATCATCATCATACCCTTATCCCATGTGAGGTGGGGTTCGGTCTGTGAGTTCTAGCCCTCCACTCTCGTCTGTTTCCCACCAGGTCCCTGTCCACCCCGCGCACTGCCATGTCCCTCTGGACAACTTGATCCCATGTCTGCTTTGGTCTCCCCCTGCCCAGAAAGCTGTCTACCACCTGCAGTCCTGGAATGCACCTAACGAGCTCCTCCTCACCATGTCTCATGACGTGTCCATACCAACTCAGCCTATTCTCCCTCATCTTTTCAGCAATGTCAACCACCCCCAGGCTACCTCTAACATACTCATTCCTAATTCTATCTGCTCTCGACACGCCACTCGAGTACTGCAGCATTCGCATCTTGGCCCCTTGCACACGATTTACATGGCTTTTCTTCACTGCCCAGCACTCTGACCCATATAGCATAGCTGGTCTAACCACAGTCCTGTAAAACTTCCCTTTCAGCTTGATTGGGACCCTCCTATCGCAGAGGACTTCACTTGCCTGTTTCCATTTCAACCCCCCCCCCCCCGTTGATTCTATGAGTCACATCCAGGTCTATCTCCCCATTGCTTTGAAATGCCGATCCTAAGTACTTTACCTCCTGCATCTTTTTCACTAGCTCGCCCCTTGAGCGTATGTCCCCATTGTTTTCCTGAGTTGAAAACTAAATACTCTGTCTTCTTCATGTTAATCTTTAGCCCTCCCTTTTCCATTGCTCCTCTTATGTCGTTTAGTCCCTTCTCTATCTCCTATCTGCTGTCACTAACTTTCCCTATATCATTGGCAAATGCCAGGCACTGAGGGGCCCACTCACTTACACCCGTCAGCAGTTCATCCAGGAGCAGGATGAAAAGATATGGGCTAAGGGCAGAACCTTGGTGCCCCTCAACTTTCACAGGAAAGCCACCAGTGTTTCCCCAAGGTATCCTTACCCTGGCTATGGAGCCATCATACATATCCTGGACTACTCTAATAAATCTTTAATCAACCCCCCCTCTTTCATAGTACTTCCCAGACTACCTGTCTTTGGACACTGTTGAAGGCCTTCTCTAGATCGATAAAGATGGCATGGAGGTCTTTCTTTGCTGCCCTATACTTTTCTACCATTTGTCTCAGAATGAAGATAGGCTCCATTGTGGACCTACCTGGCATAAACCTGAATTGATTTCCACGGACCATAGTAATATGAGTTCAGTAAACAGTTTTATTTTCTGAATGGCATTATCTTAAGGCCCTCATACACGATTGCTCCATCTGTCCAAATGGCATGGTGTCAATCAAAAATCACATCGTGTGTGGGGAAACTGAAGTGGATTTTTGGTCAAGCCAAAATCCACCTGATTGCTCCATAACTCCATCATGCCAACTGACCATGTGTGGCAAAATCACAGTGGAAGTATGCCCTGGTGCAGTGGAAGTATGCCAACTGATAAATGGAGGGGCACCATGTCATTTGAAACAGTGGTGCAATCATGTGTGTGAAAAATGTGGTCCAAATAGGGACCAGTATGTGACAAGCAGCTTTGGAGAGTGGACCATAATGGCTGGCAGGGAGTTATTGATAAACTTGCAATGTTTATGACACGTTGCTTTTTTTTTAAATGAATGCTTTTGGAAATTTTTATAACCTGCCTCAGTGGCGTAGTGGCTGCATGCTCGGTAACTGCATCAGCAGTTCGAGGTTCAATACTGCACCGAGATGGGTTGACTTCCTTCAGGCGAGAGATGACCTGAGTGGTGTATGATGTCACTTGCATGTAAAAGCATGTTAGTATGTTATGCTCAGAAGTTGGGGAGTATGTCAAGCAGCCATAACAGGCCAAACCCTAAGGAGGCTGCTTGTGGGTGAGGAGGAGGTAGGTGTAGGGTATGTAGGAGAGGGAAAATTAGAACACCCAACGTTCACTACCAACCACCCATTTTGGTACTAAATTGTGCTTGCACTGCTTAACCTCAGAGATCTGACAAGAACTGGTGTGTCCAACCCAACTCGACCACACCCCTTTTGCTATGCAAAGGGTAGATGAAGCAAAATTTCCAGGTGTATGAGCTCGCCCCCAGGCGTTGATGGAATTCCCCAAAAATCCAAACAGTAGACTGATGATAAATAAGCATAGGGCAGTGGTGGTGAACCTTTTTTGAAACTGGGTCACAATAACACCAAATTATGGTATTTATTTCTCAGCTTAAGTGGTCCTCCTCTACTGTCCCAGATGGGGTTCTGGCTTGTGTGGCCAAGTTATTTGATACTGCTAGCCTTGAGTGTTTGTGGTGCGTGTATAATATGTGTATGCAGGAAGGATATTTTCCACCCATCTGGCGCAGGGCTTTTATTGTCCCTGTTCATAAAGGGGGCTCTTTAGGGGACCCTAAGAACTACAGACCAATAGCAATCATCTCTCCACTGGCGCAGGTCCTAGAGAGGTGGATTTATGACTTGGTCTGTGATGATTTGTTGTCTTCAATACCTGTGTCCCAGTTCAGCTCGTGGCTAAACTCCTCTGTGTCTTTTGCAATATTTTCCATTCTTGCCACTGCATCATCAGCTATGGCCTCTGGCAATGTCTACCTGCTGCTGCAGACGGATGTTGCAAAGGCTTTTGATACAGTGGATCATGGTAGGTTAATCACAGTGCTGAGTTGCACTGTTCAGAACCCCTTTGTCCTAAATCTGCTTAAATCTTTCCTTGATAGTAGAACAGTCATGACCAGGTCTTTATCTTCATCTTTGTCTAGGACCTTAGTGCATGGGGTCCCACAGGGCTCGGTTTTGGGGCCAATTTTGTTCAACCTTGCCACTTCCAGATTACCTGAGGTGTGTCAGGGTTGGAAACTTTGGTCCTTTGCCGACGATAATTACTTTGGCATGGAGCTTACCCCTGGTCAAATTCAGGACGCTCATTGTCTTATAGATACTCTCCTTGCCCACCTTTCAAGCTGGTATAGGTCCTTGGGTATGCAGCTAAACCAGGATAAGTCTAATGTAATTATATTTGCTTCTCGTGCTGTTTCATTACTACCGATAACCACCAAGCCTTTTATTAGGCTGTTGGGGGTGTTGGTTGATGAACATCTCAAATTTCTAAATTACCGGGATCAACTCAGAGTAAAACTTCTGTCAATCCGTGCATTGTTTAAGCGCCTTAAACCTGTGTTAGCTGTATCCCGTTTGTTGGAATTGTTTCGAGCTAAGGTAGGAGCTTCACTTAGGTTTGCAGCCCCGTTTCTGGCAGGGCTCACTAAGGCCCAGTTAAGTCCTCTTCGTGTGGCCTATAATGCCATTCTTCGAGTAATCTTTAGACTCCCTCCGTGGGTCAGTATTAAGAGGCCCTGTTCTCAATTTGGTGTTCTACCTTTTCATGTTTGGCTTAAGTTTTGCCAACTATGTGTTGTGGCAGGTGCATTGAGAAATTCTCGGCACCCCCTACATGGTATTTCAAGGTTTTTTCAAGTAGATGCTGCTTTCAGGCATACTCGTCGTTTCTTGTTTCGTTCGAGTTTTCCTTTTAGAGACTGTAGGTCAAAATTGTTCCCTATTGTAATGTTCCAGCACTGGAATGAGCTTCCTTTTGCAGTCAGGTCTAGTGTGTATGAGTGTGCTCAACATAAATGCCTCTCTACCTGTCGGCACTTTAGTGCTAAACTTTTAAAATGCCTTTTGTCCAGTTGTATTTAAAAATTTTGTGGATAGTTGAATGTACCATTGGTATGTAAATAAATATAATAATAATAAAAAGGGCAAAAAAGTTGTCTGTGGGTCAGTTGCAATCACTATTTAATTTTATGAATAAAAAATTATTATTAATAATGAATATACTAGTTCATTAAAGTAGCAAATAGAGAACATCATCATAATGCCCTTATCCCACCTGTGGCTGGGTCGGATCTATGGGTTCTAACCTCCAGGTCCCCATTCAATCCACACACTATGATAACATAAACTAGATATGATTCACGTTTGGATGGGTCACTTAAAATTTCACGGTGGGTCAAAGGTACTCAACCACTGGCATAGGGGTTACAGACTGCTGTGGCTGCGGAAAAACAATGACCAAAATCCCACCCTTTTGTTTATTAAGAGGGACAAGATAGTTACCCGGCCACCAAATGTAGCAATTCTTCTTCATCTATTCTGTTCTCACCAGAACTTAAACTAAACTAAAAACCAAATGGCGTGAACAGCATGGAGTGATGGTGTAGGTGGTTTTCATCCAAATGGAGCGATCGTGTATGGGGGCCTTTAGATGTCAACCTGAAACAAAAGGAAATATTTTTCATCCCAATATTTTGCAAAACACTGCACTGAAGATTAAAATCTACAATAAAAGAAATGTGACGTCCTCTAGTCATGACCTCTCCCACCCTTATGTCACTTATTGTTAACAATGCATGACGTCGTATATGGACGTCCCCTAAGTGTGAGAAAATCTGCTGCTTGAACTTGCATTATATACTTAAGGGGTGGCAATTTGTCTTTTTGTCCGTGGCGATGTAAGCACTAGAGCGGACCATCGCACCATTTTTCTCGACTGCTGTCATTTTTGCTTTAATTCAAAAATCTGAAAGACATAAAATACATGTTGTCCATCTTAATTTGTGCCATGAACAACTGGCTCATGGTACAAGATGCAATTGTGGCCCTAGGTACAAGGGTATGCACTTTTCAACAACAATGTCTACTGACAGACGATTATATAAGATAATTGTTAGAATTTATGCTCATTCTATTCACCAAATAATAGGATATTCAATACTAATATTGAATGTAATCTGTGTAGATTAGCTTAATGGAAAATCACACTCAAATGGAAGCAACACCGTTTACTTTTTGTATCCAAAAATTTCTTTTCAACATAGCACACATGGTTGGTTTGCAAGCATGCCAAAACTCACAAGTATAAACCAGTATGTCCCTAAGAATGACATATCTCCATAAGAGCTACCTAAATGGCAACATGTGCCAGATATTCAAAGTGGTTCTAGGTGCACCATGGTCTAGCTACAACAGTCTCCCCTACACCAAGACACTTTGAGGTATGACACCAGCCTGCCTCTAAAGTTAGTTTAACTCATTTTATCCCAGTGTTCCCAAATGAAAACATATTTATATGTAATTTTCTTTTGTTGCTGCTCCCTCCCCTTTTTATTTTCACATTTTTTTTCCTGTCAGAGTTCTTAAACATACATTGGAGAATCTGACAGTCAGTTATTTCCTGTTTCCCAAGTGATGGTTTAATATTGGCAAATTAATTAAAAGAACTGTAAATCTGCTGTCTGTAATGACTTCAAAAGGGTCAGTATAAAACTATTTTTTTATTCAAATTAAGTATTTTTGGCAGATTTATAACTTTATAAATGTAAAAGGAGTAGATAGTACTAAAAATTAAATTAAATATTCAAAAATTATTAATTTTATTCTGCTGTTTGTTGCAGTGTTTCCAAAGTGTTCCCAGTGTTCCCATTTGGGAAGATATCAACAGAACATTTACAATTTTCTTTCATTCATGCTTCCTTTTTACATTTTGGAAACAGTTTTGCCCACTAGTTGAATGGTATTATTTTACATTTTTTCAACATTCCTTTTATTCAATTTTTGCTCAGGGTATATACAACTGAGGAAATTTTGGCATCTTTAGAGGAAAATACTGACTTCCTTAAAGCTGATATATTTCTTCTACCCCCAGAAGATGGAGTCGATACAGAGGAGGACAGTGGTGATGAGGAGGGTGGATCACCAAATAACCTATCTGGTAAACAGTTATCTTCAATTGCTGAAGTACACATAAATGCTGCAGATGGTGAGAAGTACATTGGAGAAGATGAAAATTTTGAGATAGCTGTCCAGCAGCCAGTGACATCAACCTTAAGCAATTTTCACTCAAATTTTCCCAGTTTGCCAAAAAATTTTGAATGGAAAAAAATTGACATACATCCACCATTTGAAAAATTTACTGAATTTGAGAGGCCAGCCATTACAAAAGATCCTGTTAAATGCTTCCAGTTATTCTTTGATGATGCTGTCATAGACTATCTCATCAACATGGCAAAGATTTAATCTTCTCAGAAAGGGGATCATTCATTTACTGTCACCATGGAAGAAATGAGATGTTTCATTGCAATCCTTATGTTATCAGGTTACATGTATCTACCAAGATGGAGGATGTATTGGGAATGTGGGACAGAGACATATAATGAATTAGTAAGCTCTGCAATGCATAGGAACAGGTTTGATCAAATAAAAAAATATTTCCATTGTGCTGATAATTCATGTTTAGACACAAGGGACAAGTTTGCAAAATTATCCCCCTTGATTCTGCTTTTGAATGAAAGGTACCTAAGGAATGCAGTGATAGTTGAAACATTGGCTGTTGATGAAAGTATGGTTCCTTATTATGGGAAAACAGCTCAAAGCAGTTTTTGAAGGGTAAACCAATAGGTTTTGGATACAAGATGTTGTGCCTTGGTGAACGACTTAGATATTTGTTTCAGTTTATTCCATACAGTGGAAAAGATGTAAGTAGGCCCAAACATGTCACACTGGGAGAGCATGTAGTAATGAAACTTGTGGAAAAACTTCCCCCTGCACCTTATATAATATATGCAGAGAGATTTTTTCTACTATAAATTTAGCAGTCAGATTAAAAACAAAGGGCATTTGGGTTTACTGGAACAATAATGGCAAATAGGATTGTGAAATGCCCTGTAAAAGACAAGAAAAGTATTGAAAAACAAGAAAGAGGGTCTTATGACTGTAGTAGTGATATTAACAATGGCTTTCTAATACTGATATGGAATGACAACAGGGCAGTACATGTCTCAAGTAGAGAAAACAAAAGTATCCATTCCCCAACCAAATCCAATACACAAATACAACAAATTTATGGGAGGGGTTGACAGAATGGACCAAAATATTTCATCATATAGAGCACCCATCAGGTCCAAAAAATGGTGTTGGCCAATTGTTTTGTTCTGTCTGGATTCTGCTGTACAGAATGCTTGGCAACCTTATAGGAGGTATGACAAAAGCATGGACAATTTGGCATTTAGGAGAATTATTGTGCAAACATATCTAAAAATATATGCAGCTCCTACATGAGCTGGCAGAAAACCAAAATCCTCAAAAGATTTATCAAAGAGAACATTAGAAGATGTCCGATTTGATAGAAAGGACCACTGGATAATTAATGCTCCTAAGCAAAATAGGTGTGCTCTGTGCAAAAAAATGCAAGGAAATACTGTCAAAAATGCCAGGTCAACTTGCATGAAAATTCCTTTACTCCTTTCCATAACAACTAGTTCCCTTTCCTTGATAATTAATATTTTTTTAAATTTTTACTTTGTATTTCTAAATGATTTTGTATTTCAATTAAATATTATATGCAAAATATTTTTGTTGTTCCTAAATGACATAAAAGTATTAGAGGGAGTTTTAAAAACAAAAAGAACTACCCATAAGAGTAAGCAGCAAAACATGATGTAGCCATTCATTCCCAGTGTTCCCATTTGGGAACATCCGTTTTCTGCAAAAGTATATGCATGGTATGACAAAAATTATTTTTTGTGATTTCAGGAGCACTATTCAAGCACAAATAAATAATTTTTTTGAACTTTTCAAGAAAAAAAAACCTCGGGCAATAATAGGTTAATAATATCATCGTCATTTAAGACATCATCCACCAGCAGTTCTTCTATATCATCATGGTTAAAATGTTCAAATCACCTCCAAAATAAGTTTTAATTTTAGAACATGTTCAGGCGAACTGCAGACCCGACCCCGCCACAGTCGGGATAAGGGTGTGATGATAATGGTATGATTGTTAAGTGTCATGTACAAGTGCGGAACCCCCTATTGTGTATGCTAATTTCTGACAGACTAAGACTTCTTTGAGTGCCTAATACAATGGTCGGTGGATTTTATCAGTGTCATGGGCCTTAGACTCACTATACTTCCTAAAGAAGCATACAGTATGCATATTTTGCCAAATTTTTTTTAATCAAATGCAAATTGCACAACTTTGAAATGGCATAAAAAGAAACCACATAAAAACGAGACCCAACTGTACAGTAGTTTGTATTGTCCCAACTTTTTGTAAATGAGCTTTGTAGATCGAATTGTAGGGCTTTACATACATATTTTATGCCATAAAATCTCACGTAAAGTCCGAATCTCAAATATAGTCCACACCCGTCTGTAGTCCACATTAGCGATGGGTTTGTTTCATATATAATCCGCACTCATGTATATTCCGCACTTTAAAATTCCTACTGTAGCTAGAGGCTCAACTTGTAGAGGCATTGGGATCAAATGAATTTCAATATGAAATGTCAGATTGCTCTGATGATGAAATTGAAGTGTGAAAGATTTTATATTGCATTATCAAATAAATAAGATCGTACTGTGTAAAGTCGTGCTGTTAAGTGTAATAAATTGTTCAGAAAATGAGGAGCAGTTTTCATTGAGAACCCTTGGTTTCATTTATAGTCTGCACTAAATGACCCTATGCTTTGCATATAATCTGCGGACACCACGTGAGATGTTATGGTAACTTGAAGTAGAGACAGGCAAATGGAGTCCTGTGTGATAGGAGGGTCCCAATAAGGTTGAAAGAAAAGTTTAACAGGGTAGTGGGTGGCCAGCTATGTTATATAGAGAAAGTGTTGGGCAATGATGTGAATGCTGTGGTTAATGAATGGGGTATCGAGAAGTGATAGAATTAGGAACAGGTACATTGGGGTTAGCTGGTGGTGTGGGAAGGCACCATGCTGGATTGCTGCACGCCACTTCACGTGTTCAACAAATACTCCCTGACTGCTTAGAGGTGCAGAGAGATCTTAGAGCCTTATGTGTGACTTTTCAGGGGTGTAGTTGAAATAGGACTCTTATGGTGGTTTAAAATCCACAAATTGAAGATATCCTATTGAGCATGTCTGGGATGCACTTCAGAGGGTAATTGCAGTTTGCCAATAACCTCCCAGAACCATCGAGGAACATGGCTTGTATGTTATTGGCAAAGCTTATTTTTTCTTAAAAATTATGCTTGCGGCCTTATCAGAATTTTACAATGTGCTCTAGAGCACCAGAATGTTGGGAACCCCTGATGTAGATGAATGCTGCTTGCTTGACGCCTACTTTTTTCCACTTTTGAATGCTGCTTGCAATTTTAATATCAAGACACGAATTCAATAACATAAACGTAATGATGACATCTGTTTATGTGAACTAAATCACCATTTTTTACAACTGTTTGTTAGCTTATTATTATAAGGAAATGCTTATGGAGGTGATGTTTAATGGTTGACATCCAAAAGTGGCATTGTGTGTATTATGATATTAAAAAACCGCCTCTGTAGGCTTGATTACTGCGTCAGTGGTTCCAGATTAAAGAGTAGATATACAGTATGTGGGTTGGCTTCCTTCCGACGAAGAAAAGGGGCGGGCGGAGAGGGACGGAGTCGAGGGAGGGAGATGGCTGGGCAACATATGATTCATGAGATGGGTGTTACCTAAAAACATAGGCGCTGATCCTCCTCACCACCTTAATGTTTAGTTCTTGGTGTTTTAGGGCCCTTCAAATACACGGTTATTAGAACCCTGTCCTCTGCGTAGTTCTAATGCAAAGACTGCACAGACACTACACTGATGCAACGATGTTTGGATATTAGCGGTACCCAGTTTTCCCAAGCGGCCACCCATGTCATTAGTAGCTGGGTTGACTTTGCTTAACTTCAGTGAACAGACAAGAACTGGCGTGGAAAAGCAATTTGCCGCTCCCACCACCTCGACGTCATCCTTGAAGTACTCAGAGCTGATTCTGGGGGCCAAAGTACCTCCTGCAGGTGATGGAGTAGTTGGGGACCGCACCCAATTGAATGGCACTTCATTATAACAGGTCGACTGTCCCAGAGGATGTAACCCAGGAATTTGTCCTGGGGCCCAGTCTCCAAAATACCTCCTACAACAGCATCTTCTGTGTAGAGATGCCCAAGAAGAATAAATTAGTGGGGATTGCAGATAATTTTGCAGCACTCGACTTGGCATTAAGTGTTGACCTTGGTCAAGAATCCCCATCATACTACCGCTATGATTTGGGAAAGAAGCAATTGAGATTAGAACATCTGCAAAGCACCTACCATTCTGAGGAGCACATACAGGAGACTGCATATGGGACAACAAAGGGCGCAAGAACGCTGAGCAGACTAATGGCCGCCTGGCCTTCCGATGGCCTGGACACCATGCGGAGGTGTGTGGACTCCTTGAATGCAGTGTCACCCCATGTAGAGAGCATGCCACATGAAAAGAAGAGTGAGTTGGACCAAAGAAGCGTCTCATGCTTGCACTAATAATAGGTGACGCTTTAAGGGCACAACAAATGATCAAAGCCACAGCGCCACTGAGGCGGGAGCTGTGCATCGAGTAGATCGGCAAAATATCCTGGTATAGGAACTAGTCCCTGGCATCGGTGGAGTGCCCGAACAGTAGGATAACGATATATAAGTTTAGGGGCTGCAGTATTTCGCCATATGAATAAAAAAAGTAAAGTCTTACAAAGTATAAAGTATAAGTTTAAGCATTTACTTGAAGTAAAAAGTACAAGTAAAAGTAAAGGCTTAAACTGGTATGAATAACCTTTTACTTTTACTTTGCAGTAAAAACTAATACACTCTAAGTAAAAGCTTGAAAAAAAATGGCGGATGGAGACGAAAAGCAACGCATTTTCATCAGGTAGACGAGAATCAAAACAAACTTGGGACTAGTTTGGAGCTAGCCAGGGGTGGAGACCTAGAACCAAGGGTGGATCAGAGCTGAAAACTTCAAAATGTGTGCCCCAAATATTTTTAAATATTCAGAATCCCTTGGTATACATCTAGCTAGCAATTGTAATAGGACCTCTGCTGCCTCTCCGACAGTGTCCTATCTCAGTGGTTTAGCATATGGTTCTCAAAGCGTGTTTCTTGAAACCACTTCGTGTTCCGCAAAAAAAATTAAATGCACAAATAAAGGTGTTGGAGAAAATCGATACAATTTAAAATAATTTTTGGATAGGATTCCAATCATCAAACGCAAATGACATAGTTGTTCGTTTTATAGTTACATAAAGTGGTAGTAAGTACCGAAACGAATATGTTAGAGGTAGTTTGGGGGTGGGAGACATCGCCAAAAAGATGAGAGAGAATAGGTTCAGGTGGTATGGGCTTGTGATGAGGAGGAGAGAGGAGGAACTTACTAGGCTCATTATGGGACTGCGGGTAATTGGGGGCACCAGGAGTAGAGGAAGACCAAAACGGAGGTGGGAGCAGGTGGTGCAAAGGGACATGGAGGCATGCGGGGTGGAGGGGGACCTGGTGGTGGATAGGCGGGAGTGGAGGATTGGAACCCGCAGACCCGACCCCACCTCGGGCGGGAGAAGGGTGTGATGATGATGATGAAAGTGGTAGTAAGTACCAAGTGTAGAAAGGGTACAACCTGCTTTAAAGTTTATGTTGATTTGTAAGTGTTCTGTGAAGTAAAATGTCACAGTTTAGTGTTCCCTGAGAACCACTGGTTTAGCACACTGGATTGGACAGTAACTGTTGGACTGGCAGTATAGAAGTGGGGATTGCAATGGGAAAATGCATCATCAGATGAAAAATTGAATAAGGCATCAGATGAAATATGTGCCCCATTGAGGCATGGAGGGGGAGCAATTGCTGCATTGCTCCTCCTGGATCTGCCTCTGGCTAGAACCCGCTGACCTGATCCTGCCACAGGCGGGATAAGGATATGATGATGATAATTCCTAAGAGATTAATATTGTGTGGGACACCAAATGCATGAAAAAGGCATATATGAATGTTCACAATGGGTTTTGGGTTGCTAATGACTGGAAAGGCTATTTACAGAAAAGGTTGGCTGCCTATGGTCGAAAGATTTCAGTAGAGCAATGGGTAAAGACCATCTATGGGCCGTCATGCATCAAGAAATATGATAGCTTCAGAAATAAATGCATGTGAATAGTGCACACATCCTTTTTCTTCACTTCTATATTGATTACTTGTCGTTTCAAGTTGCTCCCTCACCAGCTTGTTCACTTTGAAGTATTTACTGAAATTAATCAGTAAATACTTGCTTTTATTCATACCATTTTAAGTTATTACTAGAAAAATTAAGTATTAACTTTTGGACAAGTATTTACTTTTACTTTTTACTTTAAGTAGAAGCAAAAACTTACTTCTTTATTCATATCAAATGTGCAAAACTATCAGTAAAAGCATTTACTTCTCTTTATTCATATCGGCCATTAGGTTGGCAGCCAGCTGCATAAAAGTGCTGCCCAATGGATCGCCTATGCAGGTCCGTAGCTAAGGACTTTAGCACCCAGGGACAAAGTCAGTTTATGCTCACCTTTCTGACCTGTCGTGACAAGATTTGAGCTATACGGCAGAGTCTGTCATGCTTTCCTAAAATTATTGGGTATATTTTTAGGATATTCATAATTATGTAGCATTATATAGCAGATGCTGCACCTGGGGATAGATGCCTCCCTTGCTGCCCCTAGCTAGGCCACTGCGTGACATTTGTTCTAATGGGACAAAAGACCCAGTACCCCACCCACTGTTCCCCCTGTCGTATCATCTGCAAGTATGCTCCTCCACTCACCTCAAACTTCTGAGCAATATAATGGCAGCAGGCAGTAGCATATTGGGACCTCCAATTATCAGGAGTCTCCAAATATTACTAGGTATTTATATTTGTGACTGGAAAAGGCTGCGGATATTTATTTAAAATTGTAATTCTAATTCACTACACTGCAAGCAGCCTTATTTGGCCAATAAGGTAGTGGAGAGGCCAACTCTCATTCCTATATATAATACCATAAAACTTGGAGCGGCAAGTTGCGTTGGACACACCAGTTCTCGTCTGATCACTGAAGTTAAGCAACACAAGCTGAGTTAGTCCTGACATGGGTGGTCGCTTGGGAAAGCTGATTACCTCATTAGTGTAGTGTCTGTGCAGTATATGCATTAGAACTATACAGTGGACGGGTCTCTAATGACCTCGTAGTTGACGGGACCTTAAACTCCAACAAACAAACAAACCATAAAACTCCTAAAATCCTAAGCTATAATACTAGTGTCCCCTACAATACTAGCAAAGGTGGGCTTTCCTTTGAGGGAGCCACCCACTTTATCCTCTGGAAGGCTATTCCATTGCCGAATGGTCCTTGGGAAACAAGACCAGTAGTATCTCCTTCAGTTTATATGAATGATCCTTTCTCCCCTTATACTCAGCAAGAGACTCACATCCAACCAGAGGTTCATTGCACCCAAACAGCAACAGTCTGATAAAAAGCCTAATGCTGTGAGATATATGCCACTAGGTTAGGGCTTCCCACCCTAATTCCCTAATCATGTCAGACATGCTCTCCCTGTGAGAAAACCTATGGAATACAATACTTGCTGCCCTCCTTTGGATCCTTTCAATCTCCCAAGATAAGTCCTGTCTGAAGGGAAACCATATTGGGCTACCATACTCCAAAATAGGTCACACCATTGAAATATATGCTTGTTTGTTGGTGTTTAAGGTCCCGTCAACTACGAGGTCATTAGAGTACGCATGTACTCTAAGTCATTGCACTCAAGGTCATTGCATGTACTGCACAGACACTACACTAATGCGACGATTATTGGGTATTAGCAGTACCCAGCTTTCGCGAGCGACCACTCATGTCAGTACTAACTGGGCTTGCGTTGCTTAACTTCAGTGATCAGATGAGAACTGGTGTGTCCAATGCAACTCGCCACTCCTGAAATATATGCTGTTTCTTTTACCTGTGTTGTGCTGTGCCCAAGGACCCTACTAATCAGATGGAGGAATGGGCCAGACCTCCTGACCAATTTACTTATACAGTGCATTTCATAAATATAGACCCACCCCTAAATTTGCTCCATTCAGGCGCACTTGATCTTTTCATGACATGTATCCTAATTTTTTGCATTCAGCACCCTAAAAAACCCTGCTCACTTAAATCCAGGTTTTGAACAAATTTTTTTTTTCATTTTCGCAGTCTTTTTTGTGTTTTTTGACCGATTCATAAAGATAGACCCACTAAAAAACTTTTTTGAAAAAACATGTTTATTGCAAAAATGGACATGAATACATGACATTGGCCTCTCCAACAGGAAGATTGCTCAAAAGAAGAGAGTGATCAATCTTCCTGTTGGAGAGGACAATGTCATGCAGAGCTCTACAACAGCATGCTCAACCACTTGTTTCAAGTGATTTCGAAGAATGGAAGCCCTGCTTCCTATTAGGTGTTGTATTCATGTCCATTTTTGCAATAAACACTTTGTTTCAAAAAAGTTTTATTAGTGGGTCTATCTTTATGAAACGGTCAAAAACATAAAAAAACTGCCAAACTGGTAAAAAAAATTCGTTCAAAACTTGGATTTAAGTGAGCAGGGGATTTTAGGGTGCTGAATACGAAAAAGTAGGATACATCTCATGAAAAGTTCAAGCGTCCCTGAATGGAGCGAATTTAGGAGTGGGTCTATATTTATGAAATGCACTGTATGATCCTTCCATTTACCTTGACTATTGAAAATAATTCCAAGATGCTTATGGGTCACAACCTCTCGACCTTCACTAGACCTATGTAGTAATCAAAATCCAGTAGTTTCCTAGATCTAGATATGGAGCTAACGAGCATCCTACACTTTTGCATGTTTAAAGGCAATTTCCATCTTACACACCAATTGTAAATGTTATCTAGGTGCTGTTGTAATTTTGCACAGGATGATAACCCCTCATCTAATACCCAAGCAGTACATGTGTCATCTGTACATGTGTCAAATAGTTCAAGGAAGGAATTAATATAAAGTCCTATGTCATTAACATAGAGGATGTATAACAAAGGACCTAATACACTTACCTGAGGGACCCCTGACGTGGCAGGTTTCCATTCAGATACACTACCCTTGAAAAGGACCCTCTGTTCTATCAAGCAGATAGGACCTTACCCATTGAGTAACCTTACTATGTATCCCTGAGCTGGACATTTTTGAGACCAGCTTATCATGGGGTGCCATGACAAAAGCCTGTTCAAAGTCCAAGAATACAACATCAACCTGCTTTCTGTTGTCTAAAGCTTTTTGAATATAATCCATCAAGCAAGCCATTTGGGTGTCACATGATCTCCCTTTCCTAAACGCATGCTGGTTGTTACTAAGGATGCCATTCTTTTTAGATATCCCATTATAGAGGTGAAGAATTAGGAAAATGAAACAACTGATCAGTGGTTTTTATCAAGAAATTAGTACAATATTTAGGACAATGGGACTCAAACCTAAGATGTGCATAAGGCCTTCAAAAATATGATGTGCTTAAAGCCCTTGAAGTCCTTGGCCAGCCAAAATTGCAGACCACGACATGCCTACCTCTTTATTCAGTAATATATCTCTATTGATACATGGGTCTAACGAGTACACCACTCATATCAGTACATATTCTTCAGGCACCAATTTTTCACCCATAGGCTTTATGTGATACTGATACCAGTGAAACCGCCACCACAGTAGTGGTGGACTTAGTGAGTGGGGCAGAAATAGTTAGGGCCCTCCACAAGATGAAAGGACACAAAGCTGTAGGTCCTGATAAGATTCCCATTGACGTTTGGCACAGCTTGGGGACCACAGGAATTACATGGATGGGGAAGCTTTTTAATAAAATAGCCAGTGGTGAGTTGGCATTGAATTCTCTGCATCTGCATGGCGGGAGAGTTGGATTGTCCCACTGTTCAAGGGCAAAGGTGACGCCCAGGACTGTGGAAACTAGAGAGGGATTAAGCTAATGAGCCATTCTATGAAGCTGTGGGAGAGGGTCATAGAATGCCACCTCAGAAATCATACTAGTGTCTGAGGAAATCAGTTTGGGTTTATGCCTGGTAGGTCAACAATGGAACCCATCTTTATTCTACGGCAGATGGTTGAGAAGCATAGAGCAGTAAAGAAGGACCTGCATGCAATCTTTGTAGACCTCGAGAAGGCCTATGATAGTGTCCCTAGACAGGTAGTATGGGATGTTCTAAGAACATAGGGAGTGGATGAAGGGCATATCAGAATAATACAGGATATGTATGATGGTTCCACTACTAGGGTGAGGACGGCATGGGGGAACACTGGTGGCTTCAAGGTGAAGGTAGGGCTTCATCAAGGATCAGCCCTTATCTCTTTGCTTTGGCAATGGATGACCTGCTGACAGGAATAGGGGAATGGGCCCCCCAGTGCTTGGTATTTGCTGATGATGTAGGAAGGTTAGAGGAGTCCCAAGAAGAGATTCAACGGGGCTTGCAGGACATTACAACAGCAATGGCAAAGGGGGGCTTGAAGGTTAACAGGAAGAAAACAGAGTACTTAGCTTTCATTTGGAGTGGCCAGGACCAAGGGGGTGTAGTTCATTGTGGAAATGAGGTGCTACCAGCAGTGAAAGAGTGTAGGTATCTAGGATCAGTGATTCAGAGCAATGGGGAAATCGACTCTGATGTTACCCACAGAATAAATGCTGGATGGCTAAAGTGGAGACAGGCAAGCAGGGTGCTGTGTGACCGCAGAGTCCCAATAAAGGTGAAGGGTAAGGTTTACAAGACTGTAGTTATGCCCACCATGCTTTATGGATCTTAAGAGCCATAAGTCAAAGAGCCTCAAGGTGACAGGGGAATTTCAGATACTTAATCATCAACAAATGACACCCACATTGCAAGGGAAGGGGGTTAGGGAATCAGATGCAGAAGATAGCCACTTGCCTGCCTCAATACCCCAGGTTTCTACCTGTGGAGGATTGGCAGAGGTTAGTGAAGAGGGCTCTACATGTGTACAAAACCCATCCCCTGTCAAATCCATTCTTGTACTTGGGGACACAAACTTAAGGGGTTTTGATAGCTGGGCTCTACCAGAAGGGCTACAGAGAGGGTGTGTTACTGTTGCTTCCCTTCCTGATGCAAGGTTGGAAGACATAAAGGGTAGGATTGAAGGTATTATGAAAGGGGAAAAGGAGGACTGCATGACGATTTTACATATAGGATCAAATGATATAACTCTTGATAAACCTGCAGTTGAAGTTCTGAAGGGAATCGTTATGCCCCAGGCACAAGGCAAGAGTTATGCTGTGTCCTGTTGTGGAACGACAGGATAAAGGCAGGTTAACTGCAGCAAAGGCCAGACTGGGTTACAGAGCATGTCTCTCAGATCTCCAACCTTGGTTTGCTGTTGATGGGTTTCACTTTAATGCAAGGGCTGTCTCAAGGATTGGTACAAAAATGAAGGAGTTTATTGTTGATTTCTTAGGAAAGGTACCAAGTCATCTTATGCCAGGTTGAGTCAAAATATCAATAGGAAGTGTATTAATAGGGGAGGGATATCTAAGTCTTTAGCAGTAAATGATCCATTGACTTTGCTTGTTGTGAATTGCAGAACCATAGTGAATAAAGTGGTTGAGTTCAATACTCTTACTGCCACATCAGATGTTGATATCATAATTGGCACTGAATCCTGGTTGATGGGAGACATCAAATCAGCAGAGATCTTCTCAGATAAGTTTGTAGTTTATAGAAAGGATAGGGAAACAGGCAGAGGGGGTGGAGTCTTTATAGCAATAGATAAATCCCTGGAGAGCTCTAGGGAACTGCAATATGAGGAAGAATGTGAAATGGTATGTTGTCATGTAGCAAGCTCTCATGGTGGGGGAATTTATGTAGTCGGCTTCTATCGTCCACCAGGTGATGATCCACTCCCACTTACAAGACTGACGCAATCATTGAAGCATATATATTTAAACAAGAAGGTACCACTAGTAATTCTTGGAGGGGACTTCAATTTACCAGGGTTGGATTGGGGCTGTGTGCAGCCTAATTCAAATTCCAGGTTATCAGGTGCTCTGAACCTATTTTTGGGACAGTTGTACTATAATGGATTGGAACAGATTGTGACAATGCCTACACATTATAAAGGAGGAATTTTAGATTTAGTATTTACAAATGTACCCAGCTCTATCAACACTGTAGAGTGCATTGAAGGAATTAGTGACCATGCAGGGGTAAGGGTGGAGATAGCTAAAAGGCTACCTAGAAAGGTGGCACCAGACAGGGTGGCATACCAATACAATAAGGCAAATTGGGAATATTTTAAATCATATCTAGAATATGAGTTAAATGATTTCTATACCATTGTTAATACCTGTGGTGTTGAGGAATCTCGGCAACGATTCCTAGCCCTCTTCGAGAAGGGCAAACAGATAGCTGTCCCCACTAAGATTATAAGGAATAATACTTTTTCTGAGTGGTATACAAAATAGGTGAAGGTAGCTTTGCAGAACCAGCGAAAGGCTAGGAGTGCACTTAGAAGAGGGAGGGATGCCAATACTGAGTTAGTTTATAAGAAGGCCCAGAAAATGGTTAAAGTGTATATGAAGAAGGCTTACAAGAATTTTCATGAAAACATTTTGGGAGACAGGCTTAAGAAAAATCCAAAAGCTTTCTGGGGGTATTTGAAGAAGTGTAGGAAAGAGGGTTATAGGGATACAGTGGTTAAAGATAGTTCAGGAAATGTAATTAATGATAATCTTATGATTGCAAATGTTTTCAATGATGCATTTGCAAAAAGCTTTGCAACCAGTAAGAGGAACTTCCAGCTGGTAATTGATAGTGATTCTCCAGGGGGAATGGATGAGGTTACTATAACTAGGGTGGGATTTGAGCAACTACTACACAAATCAGAGGTTCATAAGGCTGCAGGTCCTGATGGCATTTCTCTATATATTATGCAGCAACTTTCAGGGATACTTAGCTATTACCTGGTGGAAATATTTAGAAAGTCATTAGACATGGGTATTGTTCCATTATCATGGAAACTGGCTAATGTAGTACCAATTTTCAAGTCAGGAGACACAGCAGACCCTAAGTGCTATAGACCAGTTTCTTTAACAAGTGCTGTATCCAAGGTTTTTGAACACATCCTATTCTCCTCTATTATGGGATATCTGGAAAAGAATGGCATCCTTTGCAACAATCAGCATGGATTTAGGAAAGGGAGGTCATGCGACACCCAAATGGCTTGCTTGATGGATTATATTCAAAGGGCTTTAGACAACAGAAAGCAGGTTGATGTTGTATTCTTAGACTTTGTACAGGCTTTTGTCATGGTGCCCCATGATAAGCTGATTTCAAAAATGTCAAGTCTAGGGATACATATTAAGGTTACTCAGTGGGTAAGGTCATATCTGCTTGATAGACTACAGAGGGTAATGTGCAAGGGTAGTGCATCTGAATGGAAACCAGCCACATCAGATGTACCTCAGGGAAGTGTTTTGGGTCCTTTGTTGTACATTCTCTTTGTGAATGACATAGGATTTGACATTAGTTCCTTCCTTGAACTATTTGCAGATGACACATGTACTGCCCGGGTGATATATGAGGGGTTATCATCCTGTACACAATTACAACAGGATCTCAATAAGACATACAATTGGTGTGTAAAATGGGAACTGCCATTGAATCTGAAAAAGTGTAGGTTTCTTACAATATCCAGATCTAGGGAGCTACTTGACTTTGATTACTATATAGGTGGAGTTAGGGCTGAGAGAGTTGGCACCCATAAGCATCTTGGAATAATTTTAAATAACCAAGGTACCTGGAAGGATCATATAAATAAATTGGTTGGGAGGGCTGGTCAATTCCTCCGTCTGATTAGTAGGGTCCTTTGGTACAGCACAAGGGAGGTGAGGGAAACAGCATATATTTCAATGGTCTGACCAATTATGGAGTATGGTAGTTCAATTTGGATTCCTTTCTGGCAGGAATTACCTTGGGAGATTGAAAGGATACAGAGGAGGGCAGCAAGAATTGTATTCCACAGGTTTTGATTTTTGATTAGTTTGTGGGTTGGGGTTTAAGCCAGGCAGCCATAACAGGTTAACCCCTTAGGAAGCTGCCCACGGGAGATGAGGAGGTAGGTGAGAGGAGGAGGAAGAGGGTTAATTTGCAGCAACCACCAAAGTTGGTAGTGACGTGGGTGTGTGCTGCTTATTTTCAGTGATCTAACTGGAAATGGTGTGTCCAACGCAACTTGGCCGCACTGTCCAACGCAACTTGGCCGCACTGTCCAACGCAACTTGGCCGCACTGTCCAATGCAACTTGGCCACACTATCCAATGCAACTTGGCCGCACACAGGGATAGTGTGTCTGACATGATCAGGGAATTAGGTTGGAAAACACTAAGCCAGTGGCGAAAATCTCACAGCATAAGTCTGTTTATCAGACTGCTGCTTCTGGGGTGTGATGGACCTCTGGTGGGATGTGTGTACCCTGCTAAGTACAAAGGAAGAAAGGATCATTTGCATAAATTGAAGGAGATTAGGGCACAGCCAGACACATATTACTGGTCTTTCTTACCAAGGACCATTCGACAATGAAATAGCCTTGGAAAGGATAAGGTGGAGGGCCTAATAAAAAGCCACCCTACCATTACTAGTGTTGTAGAGGGATCACAGGAATTTAAGCCTACGGTTTTGGGAGCTTTTTAGTAATATATGTAATAATGAGATTTGGTCTCTCCGCTGCCATATTGGCCAAATAAGGCTGCTTGCAGTGTCATGAATTAGAATTAGATCTGAGTGCTGGGCTGTAAGGAAGAACCATGAGAGGAGAATGCAAGTGGCTGAGATGTGAATGCTGCGTTTCATGAGTGGGGTGTCGCGTGCTGACAGTGTCGGTAACGAGTATGTTAGGGGCAGCTTGGGGGTGGGAGACATTGCAGAGAAGATGAGAGAATATAGGTTGAGGTGGTATGGGTATGTGATGCAAAGGGGAGAGGAGGAGCTCATGCGGTATATTATGGAGCAACAGGTGGTGGGTGGCATCAGGAGTAGGGGGAGACCCAAGCGGACGTGGGAGCAGGTGGTACAGAGGGACATGGTGGCATGTGGGGTGGATGAGAGCCTGGTTGGGGATAGACGGGAGTGGAGGATCAGAACCCACAGACCCGACCCCGCCATAGGCGGGACAAGGGTATGATGATGATGATGATGAAGGCTTTATGTGATTACTATCCCTCTAAACGGTACAAATCTATAATGGGTACACCCCTCTATTGGTACTCTTAATGCAGTATCTGTCATCATTTTCAGAAAACCATCTCTGTAATGGGTAATTGTGTCAGTGGTTCTAGGTTGGATGCTGGACCGAGGTGAGTTGGCTTCTTTCAGGCAAGATAGACATGCCAAGTCCCAAGTGTGCTTTCCACGAGAAGTAAAACAGGGGTCCTGTGTGGTGCTCAATTGCAATTGCATGTAAAAGAACCCTGTCTACTATGCAATTGGTAGATGAGGCAAAATTTCGAGGCGTAGTACTCGCCCCAGTAGTGTCAGTGGAATTCGCCTAATGAACACTCAAAGAATAGGGTTTGCAGCTTTGGTCGGCAACTGGCTGCTGAGAAACACTGTCCAATGCATCACCTTTGTGTTAATTCAGAGGGTTAACATGTTTAGCCGACCCAGTCCGAGGCGGGAAAAGGGTTAGGAGTTGGTATATGGGTACACCCCTTTCAAGGGTACACTTTGGCCAGGTTCCACAGGTGTACCAATTATAGAGGTATGACATTGAATTAACCATCAATAAAAATAATATTAATTCTCATTCCCGAATGGCTGCACTGAACTACAGGGCTAATATTTATTTGATGACATTGAAAAAAAGGGAAATGAAATGTACTAAATGACTTTTGAAGTAAAAATTTTTGTCTGCCAACAAGTGTGTCAGAATTATCCTCGTTGAAAAGGTTTTGAATCGACATTCAAAATGCAAAAACGGAAATTCATTATTCTGAATTAAATATACCAATTATAAATGTGAAAGGTACAATTTGCCATACCACATATTTCGACAATGAAATTAATAAGAAAGGATGGAAGCAACTTTATGATTACATCCCAAATGCTACGAATGTCATTTTACATAAATAGGGCTCTACATACCTGTTTGACATCAGTTAGGCGAAAGGCACTGCACATCATCTGCACAGGTAAGAATTAAAATCAGAAAGCTTATCTAATTGACTGAAATGAAATTTCTACTAGTTCAGGATATGTATGATGGTTCCATAGCCAGGTTAAGGACAACTTACTGGGACTTCCCAGTGAAGGTTGGGGTGCAACAGCGTACAGCACTAAGTCCACACCTTTTCATTTTGGTTATGGACGAGCTACTGACGGGAGTAGGAGGAGAATGCCCCCCCTTCCAGTGCATGGCGTTTGCCGATGATATCGGGGAACTTAGTGGCTGCAGAGAACAAGTAGAAAAGGACGTAAACGATAATAGAGGCGCGATAGAAAAGGGAAGTCGAAAGATGAACGCTCCAAAGCAATGGGGAGATAGACTCAGATGTAACGCTTAGAATAAATGGGGGATGATTGAATTGGAGACAGGCAAGCGGAGTATTGTGTGACTGGAGTATCCCAATGAAGTTGAAAGGGAAGTTCTACAGGTCAGTGGATGGACCAGCTAAGCTATATGGATTAGAGTGTTGGGCAGTGAGGAAAAGCCACGTCAATAGCATGCAAGTAGCCAAGATGCGAATACTGTGGTACATGAGTGGGGGATTAGGATTAGGAATGAATTAGGCCCGAAAGAAATAGAATTCGGAATGATTATTTTAGAGGTAGCCTTGGAGTGGTGGACATCGCAAAAAAGAATGAGGGAGTATAGGTTGAGGTGATATGGACAAGTAATGAGGAGAGGGGAAAGGCTCGTTAGCTCCATTTCAGGAATGCAGGTGGTCGGAAGCACCTGGGACAAGGGGAGACCGAAGAAGACGTGGGAGCAGGTTGTCCATAAGAACATAAGAACCAGTAGACCCGACCCTGCCACAGGCGGAATAGGGATATTATGATAGTGATGATGATGATGCTGATATTCTATACCTTTACTATTTCATGGCAGCTCTTGCAAGGATGACTCTGATGGCAGCTCACCTCTTTCTCTACATAGCGATACTACCCGTGGTAGTATTCTCAGATTCTGGTAATGTATCACATATTAAGTGTCAATTCAGTGTCGACTATACCACATCGAATTAAAACCAACTTTTCTTGTCAACAGATTTCATAACTTTTAACAGTCAAAAACAGATATGTTGTAATGGTGTAGTTAACGACGTTACTAATTACCCTTATGAGTATTCCTGTTGTGGTGAACAGGCTTACAAATACAACGAAATTATGTGCTGTTCTGGAAAGATTTTGACGCCAATTCCTGACATAAACCATACTAGACTTTATGATTACTCTTGCTGTGTAGATGACGAGACTGATACTGCTGTCGTCTATAATCGCTCAACGCACCATTGTTGTGATGGTCAGCTCACAGAGCTCAGGAGTGGAATGTGGGGTGCCTGTTGTGGCAATCAATTCTTTGAATACGACACAGAATTTTGCTGCAATGGTGAAGTACACGAAAAGGCTCAAAACGTCAGTTGCTGTGGTGATCAATTGTATGACAAAACTTCTGACCTTTGCTGTGAGGCCTGGCTGAAAGAGAACGACACGTGGGTATCTCAATCTAAACTGCACGACAGATCATCTAGCACAGGACTGGCATGCTGCGCCCTGGAACTTTACGATCCGAAAACTCACGTCTGTTGTGACGAAACTGTCAAAGAGAAACCAGAAGGAATGTCAGAAGATGTGTCAGGTTGCTGCTTTGGAGAAATCTATGACTATAATACCCAGTTATGCTGTGCTAAATGGGGCAAAGTTGATGGCCAATACCAAATGATCACCTCAAAGGTTAATGACATAACAGAAAACCGGACGTTCTGCTGTGATGAAAACATCTATAATTATTATGAAGAACTATGTTGCCTTGATGGACTCATAGTGCCAAAACCTGAGGGAAGTGAAAAAGAACGCAGAGACATGTACTGCTGTGGGGGCGAAGTCGCACGTTATTCAGATTACAACATAGGATGTGTTAATAACCAGCTCGTTCCTAGGGAAAATTCCAATGTTTACGGTTGTGGTGACAGTACTTACGATATCTCCTTTCAGAGCTGCTGTTATGATGCTGTTTATGAAAGAAAGGCCAACGATTCCACTGCGCCCAACAGTTGTTGCTACTCAGCTGAAACCACCTACAACTCACACACACAGTTATGCTGTGGAAACGATGTCATCTCCAAGGAATACCTGGATTCTGAAGATGATGCATGTTGTTTTCCAAATAAATATTGAGTAGAATACTTTCGATTGGCGCCTAAGATTAGATTCATGAATGGTTGCGTGTCCAACAACTATAACTTTGAAAACTCAAACTTCAGTATGCAATAAAACTGTTTAACTAATGATGTCCTTCTTAAAATCAGTGACCTAGCAAGAGGGGGGAAGGGTAGTCCGCACAGGCGGCTGATGGGTCAAACAACCCTAAGGCTGACTTCTAGTCTCACAGACATCTCCTACACTATTTCAGAAAACGATCCCATTTCTTGCTCACATCCTTATCGCCCCCTCTCCTTATTGAAGCAGAATTCATGTCCTTTTCCTACAGGTCTTCTTTTCCTTCCACTTCCCCCTTTCTTATTCTTTGACTGGGGCCGGGGGACTATATTAGCTTCTTCAAGTATCTGTCAGCTCTCAGCTGGGAACCGCTATTCACATGCTCTTCAGTCCCAGATGTGGTTGAGAATTGAAACAACATACTCCATAAAGTACCACCCACCCTGGTTATAACACTTTTTGGCTTATAACAAACCCAAGGGAAAGTCCCAGCCAGTCCTAATGAAAAAGTATATAGTAATTCTTTGGCTATAACACACTCGGATATTACATATAACACACAACTGGTTCAGTCCCTGCAACACTCTCAATGTGTAAGAGACCTCGGATATAACAAACTGCTATAACTTGTAACTAGACGACATACCCCACAGCTTAAGTAAGGCTATATGGTGCAAGAGTTTTCCTATCTAGGATCAGTTTTCCAGTGCAATGGGGAAATCGATTCTGACGTGGCCCGTAGGATTAGTGAAGGATGGCTGAAGTGGAAAACATGCAAGTGGGTTTCTGTGTGACCGCCAGGTCCCAATAAAGTTGAAGGGCAAAGTTTACAGAACTGTCGTTAGGCCTGCTATGCTGTATGGCTCAGAGTATTGGGCTGTTAGGAAGATCCATGAAAGGCAAATGCTACACAGATACAAATGCTACACTACACATGTGGGGTGTCACGATCTCACAGAATTAGAAACGACTATGTTATAGGTAGCTTGGGGTTGGCAGATATTGCAGAAAAGATGAGATAGAAGCGTTTGAGGTGGTATGGGCATGTGATGAGGAGGGGAGAGGAGGAGCTTATTAGGTTCATTGTGGGACTGCAGGTAGTTCGGGTGCGAGAGGTAGAGGAAGTACAAAACGGACGTGAGTGCAGGTGGTGCAAAGGGACATGGTGGCATGTGGGCTGGAAGGGGACTTGGTGAGGAATAGGTGGGAGTGGAGGATTAGAACCCACAGACCAGACCCCTGCCTCAGTTGGGAGAAAAATGAGATGATGATAAAAGGATAAAATTCTCAACAGTGTGGAATCTGGCAAAAGCGCAGCTGACTGCGTGTGCATCTTGAAGTATAAAATTATACAAGTCTGGGTCGGCTTTTTGAATACATCTTGAAATTAGCATATTTTTTTACAGTTAACATAGCTTTGGCATCATTTAGCATTGTTTATGTTATAGCACACATGCGGTTATAACATACAGACATGAGCAGTCCTGAAGGTGTGTGTTATACCCGAGTATAAGATCACAACATAAAGAAGTTCTATTCTAATTCACTACACTACAAGCAGCCTTATTTGCCTTGGAGAGACTAACTCTCATTCCTACAAATGATTCCGTAGAACTCCTAAAACCCTGTTGTGCAGGGTTTAAACCCACAACTTGTGCAGCCAAGTTGCGCTGGACACACCAGTTCTCGTGAGATCACTGTAGTTAAGCAGCGCAAGCCCACGTTAGTAACAACATGGGTGGTTGGTAAAGAACGTTGGGTTCTGCAAATTTCCCCTCTCCTATGTCCACTACCTACCTCCTGATTTCCTGCGAGCAGCCTCCTAAGGGTTCGTCCTGTTATGGCTGCCTGGCTAACTCCCCAACCCATTAAATGAATCCAGAATCCCTAAACTATAATTGTTGTGTCCCCCTACAATACTTGCAAGTGGTGGCCTTTCCTTTCAGGAAGCCCTCCACTTTATCCTCTCTAAAGGTATTCCATTGCCAAATGGATCTTGTCAAAAAAAACACCAGTAGTATGAGTCTGTTTGTGCCTTTATCTCCCTCAATTTATATGTATGATCCTTTCTTATCTTTTACTCAGCAAGGGACACACTTCCAACCAGAGGGGTACATTCGCACATCAGAGGCTTTATGTGTGGGTTGCCAAGTCAATTGCAGTGATGAAATAAAAACCGTTTAGTTCTAGAGGTTTCGAGAGTCTCGACACAGTTTGAAGACCTTAGTCTAGATGAAGTGAGACCCGCTCTATAGTCCCTGTCGACCAAAGTCAAATACATACTATATTTATGGGTATCACGACAAAAAGGTGCGCCAAAAACGGCGCGCGACTTAAGGGCGCACGACAGATGAGTGCTGTGATTAAACTGTGCTGCAACAAAACGGTGCAGGGAATGAAGGGCGCACCACAAAAAGGGCGACCAGGACAAAAAGGTGCGTAAGAGCGTAGGTACTTATGTGATCGCCTTTATATCTATGTTAATATAAATAAATAATATTTATGTCCCTTCGCCACATTTAAAATAGGCAAAATCCACGTTTGACTTCAACCCCCAGAATTGCTATTTTCGATCGGGTAGACCTCCAGAATTTTGGTGCTGCCCAACTATGGTCAGTATTATTATCATATTTAAGTGTTCATAAAACTGCTGCACGGCTTTGTCCTGCTAACAAATAATGTGCAGCTCGTTTGCACCACCAGCAAGAGACTGAAGCAGACGTGGGAGCAGGTTGTCTGTGAGGATATGGCAGTGTGGGGGGACCTGGTGGGAGATAGACGGGAGTGGAGGGCTAGAACCCACAGACCCGACCCTGCCACTGGTGGGATAAGGGCTGATTTTTTTTTTGTTTCGTTGGTGTTTAAGGGCCCTTTAATTACAAGGTCATTAGAGCCCCATCCACAGTGTAGTTCTGATGCAGGAACTTCACAGACACTACACTAATGTGGCGATTATTTGGGTATTAGCTGTACCCAGATTTCCCAAGCGGTCACTCATGTTAGTACTAACTGAGATTGTGTTGCTTATCTTCAGTGATCCGACGAGAACTGGTGTGTCCGACGCAATAAACAGCTCCATGAGGATATCCTTATAGTGGGCAGAACTGAGCAGCAAAAGTGCACCCTGCGCCATTTTTGCAATGTGCCCTTTTGTCGCTGTGCCATTTTTGCAATACGCCCTATTGTCGCCACGCCATTTTTGCAATGTGCTTTTTTGTCGCTACGCCCTTTTTGCAGCACCGTTTTTTTGTTCTCCCTTTTGTCACCTGCCTTTTTGCCATGTAACCATATTTATGATACTTCGATATATCCCATAGGCTTCTGATCAGAGGGACCCAAAATCACCTTCAATATAACTGAGATTTCAAAATAAACGAGTTGCGATATATCAGGGCATCTTTCATATTGATTAACATTGTGTCAGGCGGGACCGGTGCTTAAACTTCGATATAAGCAAGTTCGATATACCAAAGTTGTACTGTATAACTTTCTCTTTTGGTTCAGTGTGAATTGCAAACGGCCATGCATAAGAAGAGAAGAGCATTTCCCCAGAACATAATAAGTACTTGCCAAGCTGGTATGCAACCCTTTCACATCTTTGGGCTAGAAGGAAATCCCTAATCCTTCTGTTATCAGTCCCTTCCCTAGGTTCTTCGTCAATGTGGGCTTAATATAACAAAAAAAAAATTTATTTTTTTCAAAAAAAGGAATTCTTTTAATTTTAAGATTTACAAACTCCATAGGTTCCTAACATGATAATAGGAAAAGAGGAACTTCACCCATGTGATATATTGCTATTACAAGCAACAAGAAAAAGAAATGCCTTGGTTATATTCTTATCTGAGCTGGCAGAGGTGGATCATCATCCTGGAGGTGTCCTCATAGGTGACTTGGATGCTGGTCATCATTAGGATGTCACCTCAGTTGGCATAGGGCTTGCCATTATCCAGGAGTTTGTTTTGGTAATGAGTTCCAGGCCTTGGGAAGTCATCTCTGATCTGTTCTCCTCTTCTGTCTCCTGTGTTCTCCTTCCTCTTGTGGAGAGAGGTGTGTGGAGTGTCCTTTTTCTTCCTTTAGCGTCTCCTTTTATGTATTTCTTTCTGGGTCAAGATGGAGGGGTCATATCGTAGCTCGAATCCTGATTGGATGTGGAAACGGAATATACAGTAAGGCCTTTCCAGTAAGGGCCTGATTGGTCCTTTGGTTGACTTCTGATTAGTGGTTTAAATTAGGTAGATTTTTTTTGAAGGTTTCACTTAGTTTCTTTCTATATCATAGTTGTTGATGATATAAAGTTTATTGCTGTAATAAAGCCTTCTTTTCTCTTCAAAAAACAGATTCACATTTTATTGGGTAGTATAAAGAGGGGACAGGTATAAATTTGTGATGGTTCTTTCTATTTTTGTTGCCCAAAGAAAAACTTTTTATTTTGTGTCCATTGTCCTTGTTTCAGATAAAGAAAAACGGCTGGATGAGTTGCTGCTCCGCAATGCCGCTGAGGATGCAGGGCAGTTGACAATCCCTTTTCTTTTTGATGAGAAAAAGTGAGTGGCTATTCGGCAGTTCACTGGACATTTGCAGTGCAGTTGGCAATCCTCCCTTTCAACAATTCTTTTAAATAAAAGGATTCTTCTAAAAAGATAAGAGTTAGTTTCTTATTTTTAACGAAGTAGACAATAAACATCAAATTATGAAATTATGCATCCAATTACAATATACTGTATACAGGGTGATGATGATAAGGCGCCCCCCTTCTATTTTCGTAACCGAGGCAGATATTTCAATTGTGATGAATCCAATGAATAGGCAGTTGTGGGTGACCTATCCCATGGTGCAGTCGTTTTCATCCCAAATATGCAAATTAGGACCCACCCAAATTGTGTCTTAAAGACCGTAACATATAATATGTAATATGTAGTAAGATTTTGAATATAGATTTAGAAATATGGCTGAGACCACTAGGTGGCGCATGGTCGGATACAACCAAATTTTTGTGCTCTGTCATTTTTATTCGTTTTGTGTGATTTTGAAAAGAAAAGATAAGTCATCCACAGGTAGATTTTGCCTTTTTCAAGGCGGCTACCTGCTAGGGTCTGGTGAAGGTAGAGCTGCAGACAGTTTTGGGACGCTTTTCTTGCAGTTCAGGGAAGTGGTTGTGGTGTCAGCCTGTTTAGGCTTAACCTTGCATCCTTTGCTGCTGTGTGGCGAACCGCACCAAGCTGCAGCGTGGGGCATATTGTTATTATTATTTATCATTATTAGTATTTTATTTAGTTGTTGTTTGCTCCTCTTATTGTTTTGGTGTTGTGGGTGGGCTGGTGTTGTTTGCTGCTACTATTGTTTTGGTGTTCTGGGGGTGATGGGTGTTATTTTAGTATTGTTATTGCTTTATTTGTTTGCTGGGGGTATGCAGTCATAGGACTGCAACTCCACAGAGTAGGATGTGAGGGACTGAGTGTCATATGAGTGTGGAACTTCTGCTCACATGGCAATGATGGATAAATCATCAAGTGTCTCCTGTGGGGTGGGATGTGGCCTCTAGGCGTCTGGCTGGGGAGCCCCCAGTCAGAACTCTCCCACTAAGTAAGGGGGCTAGGCTATGGTTAGGGACATGGAATGTGGGGACCCTTACAGGAAAATCAGGGGAATTAATAAACACCCTGAAACAGAAGGGTTAGTGTCGCCTTCCTCCAAGAAACGCGATGGAAGGGAAACCAATCATGGACACTGGGCACAGGATAAAAATTACTATACACAGGTGGTGAGGAGGGACACAATGGGGTGGGTTTTGTATTGAGTAGGGAATTGCAGCAGGGGATCACAGCTGTCCATAGAATAAACAGCAGGGTTATGTTAGTTACTGTAGTTTGGCAGGGTATTGGGCTCCACCTCATCAGTACTTACATTCCCCCAGCAAACTGTGATGAGGCCACTAAATGGGATTTTTGGTGGGATTTTGATGAGATGGTTCAGTCAGTAAATAACAGAATTAGACAGGAAAATGGATCTGATTGCCTGATTATTGGAGGGGACTTTACTTGCCATGTGGGTAAGGAGGGACAAGGATATGGGGACGTCCATGGTGGATGGGAATATGGCCAACTCTCAGCAGAGGGACAAAAAGTCCTTGATACAGTGCAAGCACATGGTCTTGCATTGGCCAATACATGGTTTCAGAAGAGGGAAAAGCACCTCATCACTTTCCAGTCACTCCTGGGGAGGTCTCAGATTGATTTCTTTATGGTCAAGATGCAGCATAGACACAAGATTTGTGATTGCTGGCTGCTCCCCAGTGAGAATTTCCAGAAGGAAAGTGGACATAAGTTACTCATGATGGAGGAGCTAGGAACCACCCATGGAAAGGTGAACAAGTTATTAGGAGGTGGAAGTTACCATCAAATGCACATAAATTCCAGCAGGAGATTATTAGCCAGGTGGACTATGATTGGGAAGGGTCAGTTGATGCAATGTGGGACAGGGTGGCCAGGAAGATTATACAATGTGGAAAGGCAATGTTTGGCACAGCTAGAGTAGGAGGCTCATGCCAGGGTAGACAAACTTGGTGGTGGAATAAGGAGGTGGAAGCAGCCATCCGTCAGAAGAAGGCAGCATTTCATAAATGGCAGGAGATGGGGGACCAGGGTTCAAAGACTGAGTATATACAGGTGAAGAAACATGCCAGGCCAAACACCATAAGTATGAAGCTTTATATGAGAGCTTAGGGACTAAGGAAAGTGAGCAGGAAGTTTTTCGACTAGCCAACACCCGAGATAGAAGTAGTGAGGATGTCATCAGGGCCATAGCGATCAAGGATAGGAATGGTGGGGTCATGGTCTAGGAATATTACAACAATCTCTTAAATGAAAGGGTCATGTACAACACCCCTGTCACCTCAGTAGCTGTGGACTTGGTGAGTGGGGTGGAAATAGTTAGGGCCCTCCATAAGATGAAAGATCACAAAGCCATAGGTGATGATAAGATTCCCATTCATGTTTGGCATAGCTTGGAGACCACAGGAATTACATGGTGGGGGAAGCTTTTTAATAAAGTAGTCAGTGGTAACCAAATGGCCATCTGCATGGTGGGAGAGTTGGATTGTCACACTGTTCAATGGCAAAGGTGATGCTCAGGACTGTGGGAACTATAGAGGCATTAAGTGAATGAGCCATTCTATGAAACTGTGGGAGAGGGTCATAGAGGGTCACCTCAGAATTGGTACTAGTGTCCAAGGAAACCAGTTTGGGTTTATGCCTGGTAGGTTGAAAATGGAACCCATCGTTATGGTGGAGAAACATAGAGCAGTAAAGAAGGACCTGGTGGTATGGGATGTTCTGAGAAAAAAGGGAGTGAATGAAGGGCATATCAGAATAAAACAGTATATGTATGATGGTTCCACCACTAGGGTGAGGACAGCATGGGGGAATACCGGTAGCTTCAAGGTGAAGGTAGGGCTTCATCAGGGATCAGCTCTCAGCTCATATCTTTTTGCTTCAGCAATGGATGACCTGCTGACAGGAATAGGTGAATGGGCCCCCCAGTGCTTGGCATTTGCTGGCGATGTAGGAAGGGTAGAGGAGTTCCAAGAGGACGCTCAACAGGGCTTACAGGACATTAAATGAGCAATGGCAAAGGGGGACCTGAAGGTGACCATGTAGAAAGCAGAGTACTTAGCTTACAGTTGAAGTGGCCAGGACCAAGAGGGGATAGTTAGTTGTTGAAATGAATTGATACCAGCAGTGAAAGAGTTTAGGTATCTGGGATCAGTGTTTCAGAGCAATGGGGAAATCGACTCCAACGTTACCCACAGAACCAATGCAGGATGGCTAAAGTGGAGACAGGCAAGTGGTGTGCTGTGTTACCGCAGAGTCCCAATAAAGTTGAAAATTAGGTTTACAAAACTGTAGTTAGGCCCACCATTGGAACTTGGCGGTCACCCAGGACCCCACTTGCCTGCCTCCACTTCAGCCATCCGAAACTTTTGCCCCACTATAATCCTGTCTCCCCCACAGTAAATATCACTCCTTGCCCCTGGTCACTAAAATTGAAAGCTAGGTACTTGGTCTTCTTCCTGTTCACCTTAAGACCCCCACTGTCTACTGCTATCTTAATGTCATGTAGTCCCTTTTGTGCATCCTCTTTCAACTCCTCCAGCCTTCCTACATCATTGGCAAATACCAGGCAATGAGTAGCCCATTCCCCTACTCCTGTCAGCAGCTCATCCATTGCTAGAGTAAATAAATATGGCCTAAATGCTGACCCTTGATGCACACCAACCTGCAGTGTTTCCCCATGCTGTCCTCACCCTAGTGATGCAATCATTGTTGCATGCAATCATCGTTGTGTGGTAAAGTTGTTGATGATTGTAATTCATTTTTTTATTCGGGGATTGACTGTTCCTATTTTGCTTTGTTTTTCTTTTCTGTAGCGTTGCACTGGGTGTCGAACGTTTTTGGCTGGTTGTCACAACACTTTGCTGGTTATCTGGTTTGGTAAGTCCTTTTGTTTTTTAAAATTCAAATTGGCTGTTTAAGTCCTTGTAGTTTAGAAGTTGTTAGTTTAAAAGTCTCTGGTTTTGGTGAACAACTTGCTGATGGTTATTGGCAAATTCGGGATAGCTTCTTCACTGGCTTGTTCTGCATATGCTGTCGTCTTGCATCTTCTAGTTGTATTTATAATCTTGTAATTTTTGGACAGAAATGTAATTAGCTGGGAACCCGACCTAGGGGTTGGTATTTGTTTGTTTGTGCATGAGTGTGTAGTATTTCTTACTATTGTCCCAAATCTGGGATCCTGTTCTCTGTCATTGTTATTTTGCAGGTTTCTTGTAACTTTGGGGGAATCTTATTTGAGAATCTTTTGTTTAAGGCATGGTGTAGACATGTAAAAGAATGAGGTCATTGTTTTCCAATTGTAATTCTTGTATTATTGTTTTCTTCCTATTTCTAATTTATTGTTTTTTTTTGTTTCCTTCTTGCAGGTGTATGGTAGGCTGGAATGTGGAAATGGAATACTATTTCCCCATGTGTGACCAGGGTAGAATAGGAACACTGCATACCTGCATAAAGGGGTGACTTTCTCGTGCCCCTGACTGACCAAAACCACCATCATCATTGCTCATGACTTGTGTCATGGTCTGGACGAAACCATCATCGTGGTTGTTGGTGACCTTCTTGCGTCCTTTACTTGACAATACTTGGCCTTTACTTGACCTTGGCCTTTCTGCAGGAGAATGGTGTTCCACAGGGGAGCATCCTGAGTGTGACGGTCTTTGCTGTTGTGGTGAATGGCTTTCCATCAACCGTTCACCCCCCTCCTGGTACAGTCGTCCCTATTTGTTGATGACTTTTCCACCCGTTAGCAGGGTGCCACGATGCATGGCATTGAGCATTGTTCTCCCCTGGGAAAACAACAGTCACGGGCTTCTGACATAAGCGAGGGCTACACAGTGAGCCTCAGCTTACTCTGAATGGCCACCTTCTCCCAGTTGTAGAGGCAGCCCGGTTCCTTGGTCTGCATTTTGACAGCCATCTGATGTGGGTCCCACATATGAAGGAGCTGAAGACTAAGTGCCTTTGCTCCCTGAATATTCTGCACTGTCTGCAGGGAACTGGTTTTGGGGCAGATTGAATGGTGATGCTTCAGCTCTACCAATCACTCATTCGATGACATCTAGGCTATGGCTATGGCATGTATGGCCTGGGCACTCCATCTATGCTTCGGATGCTGGACAGTGTGCACCATACTGGAATCTGGTTGTCCAATGGGGCATTCCACACAAGTCCAGTGTGGCTGAAAGGTCAGCCACAGCACCCTACACACCCAGCCATTTTTAGCCACACTCTGTGACAGCCATTTGACTGCTGGCCAGGGGTTCCCTCTCCATTTGGCTTGTAGTGGATGGATGGTCTCACTGGCCTTGGTGTGACTCTGCCTAGGGTGCAGCCTGTACTGACGGCCTCTGGGCCGTGATGGACATTACCACAGCCAAGTTTTAATTGGATGCTCACAGCATTCACCAAAGCCAGTACTGATAGGTAAGTGTACCAACAAGAATTTGGAAGCCCCTCTCTGACCAATCAGAGCCATGATTTTGATTACACACATGGGTCAAGGGATGGGGCCTCTGTCAGTTGGTCAGTCTTTAGAACTGGTCATCTCATAGGGGGCCACCTTCCAGGCATCGCCAGTGTCTTACCTGCAGAGCTCACAGCCCTGCACAGGGCACTGCAACTCATCCAATGTTTGTCTCACCAACACTTTGTGGTTATGACTGACTCTCTACCCTCCCTTCAGCTGTTGCACACCCTTTATAGCAGACATGCCATCTTCCAGGGTGTGCATAGTTTGCTGCTCACAATTCATCAGCAGGGCAAGACAGGGTTGTTTTTGTGGGTCCCAGGGCATGTTGGCATCATGGGCAATGAGAGGGCAGATGCCCATGCCTATCAGGTGGTCCACCTGCCAGATGTACCCAACACTTCTGTTCCCTTCTCTGATGCTCTCCTGATGGTGCAGCAGGCCATCCATGAACAATGGTGGTCCCAGTGGTTTGTGGAGACCACCAACAAACTCCTCACACTGAAGGACACTCCACTGCGTGTCCTTGTGCCACCACTTGTGGAGGGAGGAGGTTGTACTTGCTCGGATGCGAATTGGTCACACGTTCCTCACCCACTCCTATCTACTATGAGGTGAGGATCAATGTTTGTGTGACTGCTGTTGGGAGCCTCTCACAGTGGCACACATCTTTAGCCACTGTGAGAGATACCGTAAACTTAGATACTGACTGGGAGTCAGTCCAGAGCTCTCCACCTCACTTGGGGATGACCCCCATGGGGTTGAGAGCTCGCTTGTATTTGGGAAAGAGGCTGGCTTCTTTGCCTTTTATTCTTGTTTTTTGGCTTTTGCATTTTAATGTCGGTGTCTATTTTGGCAAAGGCCAAAACAGACAAAGGAATGAGCCAGAGGCTGGAATGCACAAACCAGTGACAGGATGGTTATATCGTGGCGTGTGTAACAAGGTGTGGTTCTGACCAAAGCATGGAAGGTCACAGCCAATCACTAAAGGGCATGTGTGCATGTCATGTGACGATACAAAGCAAGCAGCAGCATGCATCCATCGTCCAACACTGCCAGTCACATTGACCAAGATGGCCCCCTTCTGATACACTTCATGCTGCATGGGACAACAGTGAATGCTCAGCATTACTCACAAACCTTGACCACCCTTTGCCAAGCGATCAAAACAAAACAACCAGGCAATCTCATCATGGGGTCATTCTGCTCCATGACAATGCACGACCTCATATGGCCAACACAGTTGTGGCACTCCTGCAGAAATTGAAATGGGATGTTCTTGGCCACCCTCCATACAGTCCAGGCCTCTCTCCCTGTGATTACACCATGTTTGGTCCCCTGAAAAGGGCTCTGAGGGGCCACAGATTCACCTCAGACGCCAACGTCGAGCTGTATTTGCAGAACTGGTTCAAATCGCAGCCCAGGGTATTTTATGAGACAGCCATTCACCGCCTTGTGTCACAGTGGGACAAGTGCCTCAACAGCCAGGGCCAATATGTCTAACATACAGGTACTGGTTTCCATCATTATGCCTCCAGCTTGTTACTTTTTGAACGCACCTTATATGTTAGTGTCTGTTTAGGCTTTTGTCCATTTTTGCTGTGTCTGTTTTGGCTTTTGCCTTTTTATTTGTTTCTGTTTAGGCTTTTGCCTTTTTATTTGTTTCTGTTTAGGCATTTGCCTGTTTAGCTTTTGCCATTATTAATTCCATGTTATTTATTTGGCTATTGCCTTTTACTTTTATTACTTTTAGTGGGCTTTTGCCCTTATTTAATATTACACCCCCACCATGGTGATTGGCTTTCTGGGCCCTAATGACCTTTGTAGTTGATGGGCCCTAAAACACCAACAAACAAACAATGGAATACTATTCACAGATAAGGTTGCCATTTTATTATTTGGGCGGTCAAGAGGCCTAACAATGCACTATCCTAATAAGGGCCTCATCAATCCCTTTCTTCCTTAAAATGCTCCACAGTACCTGTCTAAGGACACTATCATAGGCCTTCTCCATGTCAACAAATACTGCATCAAGTAAAATAGAATGAAGATTGGTTCCATGGTGGACCTACCAGGCATAAACCCAAATTGGTTTCCCCAGACACTAGCTTGCTCTCTGAGGCGACATTCTATGACTCACTCCCACAGCTTCATAGAATGGCTCATTAGCTTAGTGCCTCTATAGTTTCCACAGTCCTGGGCATCACCTTTACCATTGAACAATGGAACTATCCAACTCTCTGGCCATGCAGACCGACTCTCTCATCCATTCTGCATCGTCTCACTCACCTAAGCTACCTCAGTTGTAGTGCAACATTCACTTCTCAGCCACTGGCATTTGCCTTTCATGGTTCTTCCTAACTGCCCAACACTCTGACCCATACAGCATTGTGGGCCTAACAACGGTTCTATAAACTGTGTCCTTCAACGGTTTATGGAAGTTTTGCCCCTGGGTACTTTTCACCCCCAGAGCTTTAACCCCCACACATTTCGCTCCTCGGAAGTTTCGCCCCCGAGCATTTCACCCATCGGATGTTTACCCCTGGAAGGTAAATGGCTGGTAAACGACATAAACGCAAACTTAAAACGTAAAATTTACGTCGTCAAAATCTTTTAAGTGATGTTCGTCTGCAAAATTGTACATAAAAAAATAGTGGCAGCGTCGATGCTTAAAGCTACCAATGTAAAATTTGGCACATGCACGTGTCGCTACCTTATGTCTGAATTTTAAAAACGGAGTCGGCAAAGATATAGCCGAAAACACATCAATTTGTAGGGCACTAGTGGTTTTTTAAATTAATATCATTTTTTTTATTAGATGGTAAAGTGAATTTCCAGATATTTAGGCTATGCCTTTCAGAAAGTCTATTAAATTTCTATCGTTGATGTCCTCCGCAATGCATACATAGCATTCTCGCCGAAATTGCTGAAGTTTCACCTTACCTATTTCTTGAAACACTCAGAAAAAGGTCTGAACGAACAATGCTGTTTTTCTAGGTAAAAACAGAATAAAAAAAACCCAGCCAAAATAAGGTAAAAATCAAGGGTCAGTTGGCACTTACCCTTGATTTTTAGCTTACCTTAAACGGAATAACAAAAAATAACAAAAAACGGCCATTTGCCTTCCCAGGAGCGAAACATTCCGAGGTGCGAAATGTTCGGGGGCGCAAACGTCCAAGGGACGAAATGTTCGGGGGTGAAACGTCCGAGGGGCGAAATGTTGGGGGGGCAAAACGTCTGAGGGGCGAAATGTGTGGGGGCGAAAGCTCCACGGGGTGAAAAGTACCCAGGGGCAAAATGTTTGGGTGAAATATCGGGGGGGGGGGGGCAAAACGTCAGTGGTGAACGTTCTGGATCCCTCCTTCAAATTTAATGGGACCCAGTCGTCACACAAGAACCCACTTGCCTGTTTCCACTTCAACCATCCTGCATTTATCCTATGGGTCACTTCAGAATCTATTTCCACATTGCTCTGCAAAACTCAGGGGAACTCTTGCATCCCAGGAATCCCCTCTCCCCTACAACAAATCTCACCCCCTTGCCCACCTTTTCACACCCAAGGTGGAGGAAAACCAGCACTACACAAAATAGAGGACATATCAGAAATGCCTCTCCAGCATCCAGAACTCAACTCCAAGATGGACTCTAGGACCACAGCAAGCCATAAGCTGTCTGAGATGACATCCTAATGACAAACAGGATCCAAGACACCTTCAAGGACACCTCCAGGATGATGACTCATATTCTCCACCACCACCTCAGATAAGCATACCATCAAGACTTCTTTTTTATTTGTAATGCAATATATTGCTTGGGTGAAGCCTCTCCTTTTCTGTTAGCTTGACAACAAGGGTTAAAAGTTTTATATGTAATAAACTGTAAATCAGAAAATTAAAAACAACTCCTATCTTAAAAGACAAAGTTTTTTCTTGTTAATATCAAGCCCACATTGGTAAAGAACCTAGGGAAAGAACCTCAACAAGAAGAAGAAGTAAGTTAAATAAATGGAAGCATAACAATTAGATGCTTTTCCCTCTTCTTGAACCATGTATTAGCCAATGCAAGGCCATGTGCTCTTGCTGTCTCAAAAGCCTTCTGCCCTCAAGGTTGATCATCCCATACCCACATCCCCCATGTACCTCCTCATATCCCCAACCATTGTTACCCACATGTCCATTAACCCTTAACCCGTGATGTGCAATTCACGGTACATAAGTGGTGAGGTGTGGTCCCAGGGACCACATCAATTATTCACCAATTTGAATTAAATATAGCTTCTTTTTTAAATGTTGATCACCTAGAGGGGCTACAGGATCCTTAAAATTCAGGAAACAATTGAAAAAAATTGGAAAATTCATTTATTTTACAAAAAACCATGAAATTGTCAAACGTTGTAAACTACTACAAAATTTTGCATAGGCCTACACACAAAATATGTGCCATGTTGATAGGGTAGAAGAACATATTAATCGATTAACATGAAATGATTATCATAAATTGCACAAAAAGTACTTTTTGCAAAGTGTAAAATGCCACTAGTTATTCTCTTCACTGCACATCAGACATACCTTTCTTGAATGTTCAAGGCATATTGGTCTCTTGCATAATATGCATAAGTAAGCAGTTTTCTCCTAAGTTTTGAAGGGCAGAAAGAACAAAGTCTCTTTTCATTTCTGCCTAATTTTTCTTCATGTGCAAATGGTATCACTGCTTCCCCTAGAATTCTAGATATTGATTCCCTAACATTCCATGGAATTTGAGCATTTGCTGCCTGAGTTTTCATATGGGGCTCAATCAAAATTCTTGCCAAGGTCTTTAAATAATTTAATCTTGTGCATTCATTGTTTATTGAGGCAGAGTTGAAAATAATATAAGCATTAATTGCAGCATATCCACTATTCTGAAAAAAAAACAGCCATTGGCCACCTTCTTGTTCTTCTACCAGTGGTGTAGATTTCACATTTCTGGTCAAGGATGTCAACTTCTCCTTTGGTATTGTTATAATCTAATATAATCTCAGGTTTACCAGATTTATCAATGCATGCAGTATGGTGCATGGATGACACCAAAATTACTGATTTTGTCCTCTTAGGAACATATGAGAGCAGTGTAATGTACTTTGTAAATCCAAATATAGAAGATCCAACTGCTCTAGTTTTTGATGGTAGAAAGTCCTTTGGAATTTGTTTTTTATTTTTCTTTAATGTGCCAAGAAAAGTGAGACCATGCTGTTTGAGTACTTGCACTAGTAGAGTACTTGCAAAAACTCCTATTGACTTGATATTTTTCTTTTTAGCTCGCCCTATGGAAATGGGAATTTAATGCAAAAGGGACAACCTGATTGTCATTTGTCATATTACTATTACATTCATATGTGGATTTTTTGGAATGCTAGACTAAATATTTCTTCGTCTCATTTATCGCTATTGCTTAACATGAAGGATCAATTATCCATGATCTGTAATTCCTAATAGTGGTTTATTTAGCATATCTTAATTATATAAATTGCTTTAGAATATAATGGAATAGAAGCTTGGATCCAGGGTTAGAAATTATTGCTTCATGCTTTCATAATATTTTGAAAAGCATTATGACAATAAGATGTTGTGAACTTTTATCATATTTGTGAAGAAGGAAAGAGAAGTTTTTATGGTATTTGTCACACAATAAAAATTATTTTGTTTTCCCTATTAAACAAATAGTATTTCCTGGTTAGGGGTAACACAATTACAAAGGACATCACCTTCACTATTATTTATTACTATAACCACATACAACCATGCATTGAGCATATAAATTTTATTAAAGTGTTTTTTGGATTTGAAATTACCCTTGGAGTAAACAAGACTATCCTAACCCAAAGATAACAAATGTCCTCCTATCACTATGTTTGCTGCAATCTGTGGTGTGGATAGTCCAGGCCAGGTCCCTCAACTACTTGATGAAAATCTACAGTGTTGATGTCTTGGGCTCTGGTAGATTTGGTGAATTTTTTAAACAAAAGCTAAATTTTAGGCTAGGTGCACAGTAAATAGTCAAGACTGTCTGGCGACAGTCTATGTGCTGTGTACATACCATAAAATCTCACGTAAAGTCTGCACCTCAAATATAGTCCACATTAGCAATGGATATGTTTCAAATATAGTCTGCACTCATGTATAGTCTGCACTTTCAAATTCCTACTGTAGCCAGTAATGCAACTTGTAGGGGAAATGGGATCAAATATATTTGAACATGAAATGTCAGATTGCCCTAACAATGAAATTGAAATGTGAAAGATTTTATATTGCATTATCATATAAATAAGAATGTACTGTGTAAAATCGTGTTGCTAAGTGTAATGAAATGTTCAGAAAGTGAAGAGCAGATTTCAATGAGATCGCAATGTTCAATGAGGTGGATCATAAAGTCTTTTTGAGGGCATCTTTAACACTTCTCACAAAGCGTTCCCAAAATCCACCCCACCATGGAGCTCGTTCAGCAGTAAATTTTCAATTTATTATTTGGTTATCACCTTATCATCTCTGTCATCTGTCCAATCTATGGAAAAACAATCATTTGCACATTCCCATTTTATGCCTAATACTTTTGTTGTATGGTTATGTTGATCATTTACAAGACCCATACTTTTGCAGGCATAACAAACCTCGTCACTGTTTGTCATCCACTTCCTCATGTCCATGTCTGCCGTAGAAAGCAAAGCTTCAATTTCAGTACGAAGTATTTTGGCCTCTTCAATGTATCAGTTCCAGTAACTAAATCATCTACATAGCGGTCCTTTGATAATGTTCTTTCTGAAAGTTTGAACTTCCCAGCATTCAGTTCTGTGTTCCTCAATACTTGCTTCTAGGAGAAATCCACTGGATGTCTCTCCAAATGGAGCTCTCTTCATTCTATAAATAATTATGCCAGGATGTTGTGCATTAATATCATCTATCCATAGGAATCTAAGAGCATCCCTATCATTTTCTGTAATTTCTATTTGCAAATAAGCCTTTGCTATATCAGCTAAAACAACAATCCTGTGGCTCTGGAATCTTAATAGGAGGTCAATCATTTTTGATTGGGGATCCACACCTTTCTGGAGACAGTCATTCAATGATAGGAATCCTGGCTGATGTGAAGAAGCATCAAAAACCATCCTCATCTTAGTTGTGGTTTTTTCAACCTTTGTCATGAGTCTATGGGGCATATAATACTTTGTGGTTTCTCTGTTTTCATCATTGACCTGTTCTATGATGCCATCATTTAGATATTCCATAATAATGGCATTGTACTGAGGCATGTTGGATTCACATCTGAGGCATCATATCAGGTGCAACAACCTTCTAGTTGCTAAGTCTTTATTGTCTGATAGGCATAATTTTGCTTCTGGTTTCCATCGTAGTTTTGCATTGTATTGTAGCCCAGGCCTGGACATTCCATCTCTGAATAATTTCAGATTATCATTCAATTCCATATTGGGTTCTGGGCCTATATCTTCAGCCTCCCAGAACCATCTAAGTTGTTCATCTGTGAATCATTCTGTGATACATTTAAGCCTCCAACCTTAAAAAGCAGCAAATCTCATTTTAGTTCTTATCCTTTCAGTTTGCCTCAATCCTTGGATGCCCTTTCTTGTACATCTATTTCATCTACTGATGTTTTGCAGGCAATTAAAAAGCTGAAGGCTTCATTTTGTACTGGTGCAGACATCTTACCCTCCACTGTACTTAAGGCCTTTGGGGAGGATCTAGCCCCCCCCCACTCAGTATGCTGTTTACCTGGTGCCTCTCCTGCTCATATGTTCCACTTTCATGGAAAGTGGCCCATGTAGTGCCGGTTTTTAAAGCAGGCTCCCGATCAAGCCCTTCAAACTACTGACCTATATCTTTACTGCCACCAACAGCTAAGGTGTTTGAATATATTCTTCTTAAGCTACTTAGACCATGGAGTAGGTCCTTTCTTAGCCCTCAGCAACATGGCTTTGTGCCTCGGCAGTTGACTGAGACATATCTTCTCTGTCACCTCCATGCAATTCAAAAGGCCTTTGATCAAAGAGCCCAATATGATGCTGTATATTTGGACCTTTCAAAGGCCTTTGATTCGGTTCCTATTGCTTTGCTAATCAATAAGTTGGCCTGCTATGGGCTATCCCACTTGTTGTGTAGGTTCCTTGAAGAATATTTAACTGATCATCTCAATTTTATTTAGCTTGACTCTTATGTAAGTACTTGTTCTTATCAGCAGTTGATGGGTGTACCTCAGGGTAGTGCACTTAGCCTCCTGCTTTTTGCCATCTATGTGAATGTCTTGTTTACGAATGTATCAGCTAATGGGGATATTCTAGCATTCGCTGACGATCTTAAAATTTCAAAACTGTTAGCTCATTTTTCGGATGGTGCTGTTTTGCAGGAAGGGTTGAGGGAGGTTGAAAATTGGCTAGACATCAATGGCCTGCATATTAACCATTCTAAAACCTCAGTCATAACTTTTTCATGGAAATGGGCCCCCATCATCCATTCCTATTACTTTCTTCAAGGAGAGCCACTCAACCAATGTATGTTGGTGAAAGATTTGGGGGTTTTCTTGGACCACAAATTGACCATGGTTTTCCATGTTCAAAACCTTTACTTAAGTGATAAAAGCCGCTTTGCAGTTGTGAAGGGTCTAGGCGAAACATATCGGTTCCCTGAGTTGTTGAATCACCTGTTCAGATTGCTGATTCTTCCAAAAATTGTTTATGCTATCAATTGTTGGTCATTTTGTTATCCCTCCTTGTTAAACCCCCTTCAGAAGTTGTATGATCATTCAGCTACCTATCAATGGATACAAGTCCAAATGAATCCATCCTCTTCTAGTACAATAAATCATAACGATACACTAGGCCGATTTGAGGGCTGCCTTCCTTTGAATCCTCCAATTGTTTATTTTTGTGTTCTATTGCTGCATCACCTATACCATGGGAAACTTGATAGCCCAGTTCTCTTGGGGCTTCTTCACTTTAGGGTTCCAAGACATGCAACATGTTCTACAGATCTCTTCTCTGGAGTGTTGAATAGACATTGTAGTTTACTTCGAGCCCAACAGATTTCAATGCTTTGCAACTGACACTCAATGACCTTCTACTTTCAAAAAACTCTACCATCCTAAAAAGTAATTTACAAACTTCTTCATTCAAAATTCTATTCCAAACCTCCTATGCCATCCATTCCCTAACCTAACCACCCCCATTCCCTCCCTGCAATCAGCCTCCTTAAGCAATCCCTGCAATCAGTCTTTCCCCAACCCATCCTGGTGGTTGGTTGTTCATCCAGCTTGTCTTCTGGAGGATTTTCAGCTAGTATACTCAAGGTGATTGTATTGTTAATAGATGTCTCCTTGTTGACATGTTTTCTTTGATTCATTGGCCCTTGGATTATCCATCCCAAATGGCTTCCACATGCTTCTGTAGATTCATTGATCCTAATTAGATTTCATTATCTCTTTATTAGCTACAGGCAGCATTTGAATACTAATATTTGAAATTGTTGTGGCTATTAATTCTGTGCTAAAAGTACCTTTAACATTTTCAATTCTGATTCTTACTTGTTCACATTTCATTTGGTTCCTTTGTCCCCCAAATACACAAATGTTCATGTCACTTACTGACTCAACTGGTAGCCTTAACTGGTGCTGACTACCACTGTCCATTAGGCAACTAACAAATGGCAGAGTTTGTGCCAGATTTTATTTTTACAATGTCAGTTTGAAGGAGTGTAGTGGTTGTCATAACTGATGTAGTTTGGACCTCAGTTCCCTTTAAAAGGCTCATTACAATGGACAGGGCAGATGCTGAGATTTGTTCACTGCTTTGGTTGTTTGTTACACTCTTTTCACATATTTTGAAGGAATGTAGTCCATTGCATTCACTGCAATTTTATGTTATTCTTTGGCACTCCTTGGCTCCATGACCCTTCTGAAAACACTTGAAGCATCTTCTTTTCATCTTTAGGATATTTTGTTTTTCAGCTTCCGTTCTATTAGTTCTGTAATCACTAGTCCAGTATCCATTTTTTTCACAGAACACACAGAAGGGCTTAATGTCACTGCCTTTAAGCATTGCAAAGGTGGAGTCAGAGGTGTACCTAGGCTTGGTGTCACTGGGCCAACTGGGGTGTGCAAGCAGGCCCTGGGCTGCCATCATCAGCAGTCAGCAAAGTCACAGGGGTTGGGACTTTGGTCCCTGTGGCAGATGGCTTGCTGAGCATCCTCTGTGAGATAGACAAGCATCTCCCCATGGCAAGCAGCAAAAACATAAGGGCCCATCTCAGATTAGGAACGTCAAATGTGGGGTCCCTTACTGGCAAAACAGAGCAATTATTTGATATCCTAAAGTGAAGGAGGATTCAGGTAGCTTTCCTCCAGGAAACTAGGTGGAAGGTGAATAGATCAAGGGCCTTTGTTGAAGGATACAGGCTTATATATGCAGTGAGTGAAGGGGGACAAAACGGGTTGGGTATAGTATTAGACAGGGAGCTGCAACAAGGGGTCACCCAGGTGAAGTGAATAAATAGCAGGCTACTGTTAGTTACAGTAGTTTGGTGAGGAGTAGTCCTCTACCTCATCAACGTTTACACCCCCAGGCAGGTCTGGAAGAACCCACAAAAGTGGGTTTCTGGACAGATTTTGAGGACTTTGTGCACTCACTGGAGGCTGAGATAGAGCATTGCCAAGAGAATGAGCACTTAGTTATTGGTGGGGATTTTACTGGCCATTTAGGCAAAGATAACCAGGGATTTGGGGATGTCCATGGGGGATGGGGTATGGAACAGTTAGCATAGAAGGACAGTGCATCCTCAACACAGCCAACATACTTGGCAAATGCTTGGTTTAGTAAGAGGGACAAGCACCACCTTATCAGTAGCATAGCCAGGTTTTAGAGCCAGGGGGAGCAACAAGCATATTAAGAAAGTACCATTTTTCAATCTTACAAAGGCGCCATTTTCTGAAAATTTGCTCAGGGGGAGTGGACGCTCTCTCCTAGCTACACCTGCATGCCCCTGCCTGCACCTAATCACATTCCAGTCACCAAAGAGGATATCACAGATAGATTTCTTTATGGTTAGAGGGTGGCATAGAGTAGAGGTTCATGATTGCTGAGCAGTTCCCAGTGAAAATTTCCAAAAAGAATGTGACCATAGGCCAAATCCTAGTCAAAGTGGCAGGCAAGGCACAATCTTGGAAAGGAGAGCTGGCCATCAGGTGGCAGAAACTACCCACCAAAATGGAGGGATTCACCCACAAGGTGCACAGGGAGGTAGACTGGTATTGGGAAGGGACAGTGGATGCAATGTGGTACAGGGTCACCAGAAAGATTAGAACCTGTGGGAAAGCCATTTTAGGACAGGGTTAAGTAGGAGCCACAGTCCACAGAAACAAGCAGACATGGTGATGGATTGGGAAGGTAGAAGCGGCCATCAAGCAAAAGAAGGCTGCTTACCCCAGTTGGCAGGAGACAGGGGACCAGGAATCTAAGACTCAATATAAACAGGCTAAGACCATCACTAGTAGGATCATTGCCCTGGCCAAACACCAGAAATATGAGGCACTCTATGAGCAGTTATGGACAAGGGAAGGGGAGGTTTTCAAACTGTCCAAGTCTAGAAATAGGGCAGCTAACATAATACCCTGGGCTATAACAGTGAAGGATAGCAGCTATAAGGTCCTACTCTCCCTGATGGAGGCAAACAGGAGGTGGGAAAAACACTTCCATAACCTTTTGAATGCTGCAGGGGGAGATGGGGACTTTGCCACCATCATTGGCAGGGGATGGTGAACTGTGTAACCAGGGCGCTTAGGAAAATGAAAGGTCGAAAAGCTGTAGGCCCAGATGGATGGGTGTGGCATAGCCTAGGGAGGACAGCTATCAGGTGGCTAGGGAAACTTCTCAGGAGGATAGCCAGCAGAGAAAGAATGCCATTGGCATGGCATGAGAGTTGGATAGTACCACTCTTGAAGGGCAAAGGGATGTCCAAGGGTATGGTAACTACAGAGATATAAAGTTGATGAGCCACTCCTTGAATCTCAGGGAGAGAGGGATAGGTGGGTGGTTAGTGTGGGTGGAAATCAGGTATCCCACCTTTGGCAGGGCTGGATCTGCAGGTTCCAGTCCTACACTCCTGTCTATCTTCCACCAGATCCCCATCCACCCCACACACTGCTATGTCCTTGTGGACAACTTGCTGCCATGTCTGCTTCAGTCTCCCAGCACCAGTTAAGCAATGCAAATCCATGTTAGTACCAACATGGGTGGTTGGTAGTGAACGTTGGGTGCTGCTAATATCCCCTTTCCTTTGCACCCTACACTTAGCCTCTCCTCACCTGCAAGCAGCCTCCTTTGTGTTTGGCCTGTTATGGATGCTTGGCTTACTCCCCAACCTGAAAGTAACATACTCCTACTAATACTACTTTTGCACCTTTTTCACCAGTTGGCCTCTACTGGGAAGCCCCCAGTATTTCCCCAAGATGTTCATACCCTGACTGTTACCCTTCTTCATTGACCTGGAGAAAGCTTATTACAGTGTGCTAGTTTATTCGTTTGTTGGTGTTTTAGGGCCCCATCCACAGCATAGTTCTTATGCAGAGATTGCACAGACACTACACTAATGCAACGATTATTGAGAATTAGCAGTACACCCCAAGTCAGTACTAACGGGGGTTGCACTGCTTAACTTCAGTGATCAGACGAGAACTGGCGTGTCCAATGCAATTCACCACTCAGCTAATACCCCAAAATAGTCACATTAGTTTAGTGGCCGTGCAGTCCCTGCATTAGAAATATGCAGTGGACAGGGCTCTAATGACCTTGTAGTCAAAAAGCCCTAAAATACCAACGAAACAAATGAGTTTATGTGAATCCACTAGCTGGACTGTGTCTCATATAAAATTCACATCCATTGAAACTAAAATTCAAATAGGTGTAGTGCTGTAGGAAAAGGTTGGATCTAAAACTTAGCAATAGTGTCACCCCCTAAAATAGTGTCACCTGGTGTGGTCCACACCCCCCGCACCCCTCTGTACACCTCTGGGTGGAGTAGCTAGGGCTGGAGGATTGTATTCTTTTCTTGTTGGATTTCTATCTGGCAGTTTCTTATTTTCATTTTTCTCAGATTCCCATTTTCACCATTGTGTTACCCTGACAGTGAAGAATTTTAGGAGGTCATCAATCTTTCCATTGGACTTCTCAACAGAAAATTCATGCAACAATTTTTTTTGGAATGCGGGAATAAGCTTCCGTTCATAAAGGAGTGTGGATTTGTGTAATTGGGCTCCAGGTTGGTAAGCTGAATCTTTGGTTTTAATTGGTTGTTTTTTGTAGGGATTTTCTTTTAGATATTTATTCAATATATATTCTCTAATTTTGACATAGGTGTTATATTAAGAAATTCCTGACGATTGTATATGGTATAACTACACAGGGCGCCACGTGGTGTGTTTCTTTTGTGACGCATTTTAAAGGAATTTGGGTTGGCTAAATTTTTTAGGTGCGGTACAATCTTTAGGAATTTCCTCATTTAGTTATATTTCTGTTATATATTTAGTTATATTTTTGAAGTTTGTTGTTATTGACAGGAAGTTATCAATTGGTGACTTTACTTAAGGCATTTTAAGGGTGCATTTAATAAGGGACTGTGCTGTTTAAGTTGCTTTTGGGACCACTTTTTGATATTCATATTATTATAGTGTAATTTTGCAGTACTTGGAGAGATCACATTACTATGCCTCCAAAGAAAGTTGCAGAGTGTGGTGGATGCAAGCTCCTAACATTGGAGCTTTCTAAGATCCAGATGGAGATCAGCAAGTTACAGGCTACCATCCTGGGTTCCAGCTCTTCAGCAGCTGGTTTAGCAAAGGCTAAGGTTGGGATGCCAATGGCGTCACCATCTAGTTCACCTAGAGTATTGGTGACGCCATCAGGTAATAAAGGGGGCATGAAGATTGGTAAGGCTTCCCTCAGAAAAAAGTCAAAGAGCCTCAAGGTAGCAGGGGAATTTCAGATACTGGATAGCCAACAAATGACACCAACATTGCAAGGGAAGGGGGTTAGGGAATCAGATGCAGAGGATAGCCACTTGCCTGCCTCAATACCCCAGGTTTCTACCTTTGGAGGATTGGCAGAGGTAAGTGAAGAGGGCTCCACATGTGTACAAAACCCATCCCCTGGCAAATCCATTCTTGTACTTGGGGACACAAACTTAAGGGGTGTTGATAGCTGGGCTCTACCAGAAGGGCTACAGAGAGGATGTGTTAGTGTTGCTTCCCTTCCCGATGCAAGGTTGGAAGACATAAAGGGTAGGATTGAAGGTATTATGAAAGTGGAAAAGGAGGACTGCATGACGATTTTACATATAGGATCAAATGATATAACTCTTGATAAACCTGCAGTTGAAGTTCTGAAGGGAATTATGGATATAGCTAAAGAGGTAAAAAGATTTAGGCCCAAGGCAAGAGTTATGCTGTGTCCTGTTGTGGAACGACAGGATAAAGGCAGGTTAACTGCAGCAAAGGCCAGATGGATCAATAATAGGATGTTTTCTGAAGGTCAGGCTATTGGGGCAAAACTACTTGATTACAGAGCATGTCTCTCAGATCTCCAACATTGGTTTGCTGTTGATGGGTTTCATTTTAATGCAAGGGCTGTCTCAAGGATTGGTACAAAAATGAAGGAGTTTTTGGTTGATTTTATAGGAAAGGCACCAAGTCATCTTATGCCAGGTTGAGTCAAAATATCAATAGGAAGGGTATTAATAGGGGAGGGATAACTAAGTCTTTAGCAGTAAATGATCCATTGACTTTGCTTGTTGTGAATTGCAGAAGCATAGTCAATAAAGTGGTTGAGTTCAATACTCTTGCGGCCACATCAGATGCTGATATCATAATTGGCACTGAATCCTGGTTGAGGGGAGACATCAAATCAGCAGAGATCTTCTCAGATAAGTTTGTAGTTTATAGAAAGGATAGGGAAACAGGCAGAGGGGGTGGAGTCTTTATAGAGATAGATAAATCCCTGGAGAGTTCTAGGGAACTGCAATATGAGGAAGATTGTGAAATGGTATGTTGTCATGTCGCAAGCCCTCATGGTGGGGAAATTTATGTAGTTGGCTTCTATCGTCCACCAGGTGAGGATCCACTCCCACTTACAAGACTGTCACAATCATTGGAGCATATATATCAAAAGAAGACGGTACCACTAGTAATTCTTGGAGGGGACTTCAATTTACCAGGGTTGGATTGGGGTTGTGTGCAGCCTAATTCAAATTCCAGGTTATTAGGTGCTCTGAACCTATTTTTGGAACAGTTGTACTATAATGGATTGGAACAGATTGTGGCAATGCCTACACATGATAAAGGAGGAATTTTAGATTTAGTATTTACAAATGTGCCCAGCTCTATCAACACTGTAGAGTGTATTGGTTACCTAGTAAAGGTTACCTAGACAGGTGGCACCAGACAGGGTGGCATACCAATACAATAAGGCAAATTGGGAATGTAGCGTGTTCCATGGAATGTTCCATGCACGCTCTCTTTTTCTGATTGTTGCACGTTCTGTGCAGCTTGCTGTTTATTGGCTAATTTAAACTGTTTCTTCGTTCTGTCATTTAAAAATAACAGAATAGCTGTTTAGAGCCAGTCAGACTTTTTTGAGTTGAAAAACGGCACTCGTTTGGAGACGATCCTTTTCACTTACATTTAAATATTGAATATCTGTTGTGTGTTATCTCAAGTGATTCATTTTAATTCCGTTAATGGTAAATTAGTGATTATTTTATTTTTATCATCTTTACAATAAACTTTATTGATATAACGATTTTCCGTCAAATACCAAACGTGAACCAGCCAGGACAAACGCCATAGGAATATTTTAAATCATATCTAGAATATGAGTTAAATGATTTTTATACCATTGTTAATACCTGTGGTGTTGAGGAATCTTGGCAACGATTCCTAGCCCTCTTGGAGAAGGGCAAGCAGCTAGCTGTCCCCACTAAGATTATAAGGGATAATACTTTTCCTGAATGGTATACAAAAGAGGTGAAGGTAGCTTTGTGGAACCAGTGAAAGGCTAGGAATACTGAGTTAGTTTATAAGAAGGCCCAGAAAATGGTTAAAGTGTATATGAAGAAGGCTTACAAGAATTTTCATGAAAAAATTTTGGAAGACAGGCTTAAGAAAAATCCAAAAGCTTTCTGGGGGTATTTGAAGAAGTGTAGGAAAGAGGGTTATAGGGATACAGTGGTTAAAGCTAGTTCGGGAAATGTAGTTAAGTATAGTCTTATGATTGCAAATGTTTTCAATGATGCATTTGCAAAAAGCTTTGCAACCAGTAGGAGGAACTTCCAGCTGGTAATTGATAGTGATTCTCCAGGAGGAATGGATGAGGTTACTATAACTAGGGTGGGAATTGAGCAACTACTATGCCAATCAGTGGTTCATAAGGGTGCAGGTCCTGATGGCATTTCTCCATATATTATGCAGCGACTTTCAGGGATACTTAGCTATTACCTGGTGGAAATATTTAGAAAGTCATTATACATGGGTATTGTTCCATCGTCATGGAAACTGGCTAATGTGGTTCCAATTTTCAAGTCAGGAGACACAGCAGACCCTAAGTGCTGTAGACCAGTTTCATTAATGAGTGCTGTATCCAAGGTTTTTGAACTTATCCTGTTCTCATCTATTATGGGATATCTGGAAAAGAATGGCATCCTTAGCAACAATCAGCATGGATTTAGGAAAGGGAGGTCATGCGACACCCAAATGGCTTGCTTGATGGATTATATTCAAAGGGCTTTAGACAACAGAAAGCAGGTTGATGTTGTATTCTTAGACTTTGTACAGGCTTTTGTCATGGTGCCCCATGATAAGCTGATTTCAAAAATGTCAAGTCTAGGGATACATATTAAGGTTACTCAGTGGGTAAGGTCATATCTGCTTGATAGACTACAGAGGGTAATGTGCAAGGGTAGTGCATCTGAATGGAAACCAGCCACATCAGATGTACCTCAGGGAAGTGTTTTGGGTCCTTTGTTGTACATTCTCTTTGTGAATGACATAGGATTTGACATTAGTTCCTTCCTTGAACTATTTGCAGATGACACATGTACTGCCCGGGTGATATATGAGGGGTTATCATCCTGTACACAATTACAACAGGATCTCAATAAGATTTACAATTGGTGTGTAAAATGGGAACTGCCATTGAATCTGAAAAAGTGTAGGATTCTTACAATATCTAGATCTAGGGAGCTACTTGACTTTGATTACCATATAGGTGGAGTTGGGGTTGAGAGAGTTGGCCCCCAAAAGCATCTTGGAATAATTTTAAATAACCAAGGTACCTGGAAGGATCATATAAATAAATTAGTTGGGAGGGCTGGTCAATTCCTCCGTCTGATTAGTAGAGTCCTTCGGGACAGCACAAGGGAGGTGAGGGAAACAGCATATATTTCAATGGTGTGACCAATTATGGAGTATGGTAGTCCAATTTGGTTTCCCTTCAGGCAGGAATTATCTTGGAAGATTGAATTGTATTCCACAGGTTTTCTCACAGGGATAGTGTGTCTGACATGATCAGGGAATTAGGTTTGGAAACACTAAGCCAGTGGCAAACATCTCACAGCATAAGTCTGTTTATCAGAGTGCTGCTACTGGGGTGTGATGGACCTCTGGTGGGATGTGTGTCCCCTGCTAATTACAAAGGGAGAAAGGATCATTCATATAAATTGAAGGAGATTAGGGCACAGACAGACACATATTACTGGTCTTTCTTACCAAGGACCATTCGACAATGGAATGGCCTTGGAAAGGATAAGGTGGAGGGCCTAATAAAAAGCCACCCTACCATTACTAGTGTTGTAAAGGGATCACAGGAATTTAAGCCTGGGGTTTTGGGAGCTTTTCGGTAATATATGTAAGAATGAGAGTTGGTCTCTCCACTGCCATATTGGCCAAATAAGGCTGCTTGCAGTGTTGTGAATTAGAATTAGAATTAGACATGTCTGACAGTGGTAAACACAGTTTCTTCATACATCTCCTCACTCACACTAAGCTGCTTTAATGCCATGATGTGTGCCTTCAATTTATCATGTACCCTAGTCAGTTCTTCACCATCATATGCATGTTTCATTTGTGGAATTTTATTGAACTCATTCACATGCTGTCTTCTTATTGCATGGTGGTCTCCATATGTTTCATTGAGAGCTTGTAGTGCTGCTGGATAATTTGCTGCTGTAATGGGTAAGCCTTTGACAACTTCAGCTGCAGTAAGTGAACTTCTCAATGTGGGACAGATTGCTGTTGTGCACTGCACTTTCAAACAATTCCCAGAATGTCTGCCAATCCAAAGGATCCCCAGAGAAGGTTGGAATCATGATCTTCAGAATTCTTGCAGTTGTGGCTCTATTTGTATATGTATTTTCTCCAGTAGCTAAGACTGGTGAGGCAGATACAGATGCATCATACAAATCCAATGACCTTTTGTGATTCTTTATCCAGTCATCTCCTGTGACCTTTGAATTTATAACTAATTCTTCATATTTATTTATCAAGTCCTCCTTAGCAATCTGATCTACTGGCATCCCCATTAAAATCTCATTGTCTTATTTCTTTAGCTCTACTGATTTTTCATTTATCAGCATCATTGTTGACTGCAACTTAACTTTGCAGGAGGAGTCATTTACATCACATTCACAGCACTGGATAATGGTGTTAGAGGCCCTAGTGACCCCTTTCCTGGCATTGGCTCTCATCATCATCTGTCGATATAAGGATGCTCTATTGGAGCTTGAACCTCAGTCATTCATTTTAATCTGTGATATTTTTGTAACTTAATATATAGGGGTGTGTATGGGAGGAAAATCAAATGAACCTGCTACCTTGATGTGCAAGCTATGAATGGAATGATAAAGGAAAGCAACTATTTGTATCAACTAAATGTTATGCTAATCAATCAAAATGATATAAATGAAATGAAATTAACAAACTCAGGTAAATGACTTGAAAATTCAATTCATAAATATGTGGCATAAAAAAAAACAACATATGTGAGGCAAATTCACTACCATACCAGTGGTGATTTAATTTGGGGGCAAGTTTGCAAATAATGGTATTAAACTTGAGGTACGGGAGGTATTTTATTCAATTGATGTAAGAAATGTAAATGTTAGGAGGTAAAAAAAATTGGCACTAACTTTCAAGAACAATGGGCAATTCACACAAACAACATTAAATGTAAAAACTAAAATGGGATCTCTCATGGGACACTCAAAATGGGGAACTATTTTACCAGAAGTCAGCATTACATTTGAAAAATCGGAAGATAAATTCCAAAAACGGCATTAAACTTTTTAAACACCTGGCAGATTCACTCTTTATGGTATGAAATTTTTAAATTGGAAGACAATTCACTAAATGGCATCAAATAGTCCAAAACGGCATCAAAAAATCAAAAAGGGAGGCAAGTTCTCAAAACGGCATCCAAAATTCAAAAACGGGAGGCAAGTTCTCAAAATGGCATCAAAAGTTCAAAGAACGGGATGCAAGTTGTTAAAACAGCACCAAAATTTCAAAATCTGAAGGCAAGTTCTCAAAATGGCGTCAAAATTCAAAAATTTTGGAGGCAAGTTCACAAAACAGTATCCAAAATTCACTAAACGGAAGGCAAATTCACAAAATGGCTTCAAAATTCAAAAAAATTGGGAGGCAAGTTCTCAAAACGGCATCAAAAATTCAAATAAGGGAGGCAAGTTGTTAAAACAGCATCAAAATTTTAAAAACTGGAGGCAACTTCTCAAAACGGCATCAAAAATTCAAAATGGGAGGCAAATTCTCAAAATGGCTTCAAAGTTCAAAAATTGGGAGGCAAGTTCTCAAAACGGCAACAAAAGTTCAAAACGGGAGGTAAGTTCTCAAAAACGGCATCAAAATTTCAAAAACAGGAGGCAAGTTCTCAAAACGGCATTAAGAAATTGAAAGTCGGCTGGCAATTTCACGAGAGTGGCAAAAAAATTCACTCAAATTGACACAAAAAAAATTAAACATAGGAGGTAGTACCTTTGCTGCATTAGACTGAAATTACTAAAAACTTAGACTGAAAACCTCATACATGACCCAGGTTTCAGCTCCATGAAAAAACGCTGTGGCGACTCTCATGGTTTGAGAATAACTGATTTTATTTTACAAAAAAAAGAAGAGTTAAATAAAGAGAAAGAGTATTACATCGTTGATTATATCACTGGTCAAAAGGTCCTAGGACATTTGTGGTCAAAATCTGGTTAGGTCAGGTCTCATTCGGATACCATGACTAAACCGATAATTACTTTAAAGAATAAATCAATCATGAAACGTTTCAAGACAAACGTGTGGTCAAAATCCCATTTTCTTAGACTTTACACGAGATATTATTGTAGATCTATTTCACTTTCACCTACCCTTTAAAAGTAACACATTTCTTGCCAAAAATGCTAAATTTAGTGCTTCTCTTGACTTATATGAAAACCTTCACAACCAATTAATTGCCCACATGCAGAGTAAACTGCTATGTTGGTGCATCCCTGGGTGGCAGATAGGGGAATCCCCACAGCACATTTGGGGGATGACGATTTAGTCAGCCCCTGGATGTGCTGAGGGTAGGAGTGAAAAAAAATAACTCATGGATTCACACGACTGTCTTGTCTTCACCTGGATAAAACCACAGTGGTGGTTTGCCATGTGTTAGCCATGCATGGAGACCCGTACCATTGGGAAAAGTGGATCCTGGTGATTGAGGAGGCATATGCCCTGCGATGTCTCTGGGCCATTCCACACTGGTGAGGTGGCTCACAGCCATCAAGGGCCTTCACTTTGGCCACGGCTTCATGGGAAACCCAGTCTTGGTCAATGGCCAGGGGGACATGTATGTGCACCCTTGGTGACCTGACTGGTGGTCAGGCGGCAAGGGGAGCATAGGTAAAAGCCCCCGAGGGTTACTGTGAGTGGACTGGCAGTCAACCCTGATGCCTTTGGTCTGGTACTCAGGGATTATGCCACCCTTATGGTATCCTGTCTGAGCAACCTTGGCGACCCGAAAATGCGTCCCCTTGTTGGGCTCTGTGGTGGGTGAGGGCTGCAGGCAGCAAATTGTAGACACCACCAAACTATGGTGGTAAATCAGAGGCTGGGGGCCTCATCAAATAACCCCACCCCTTTGTCTTCTTCTTTTCTGTCTGGGACTTGTCTTTGCATTGAGCCAGAAGACGACAGCCTCAGTTCCACTGAACTGAGTGGGCCAACTGCCACTAAGCCTATGGAGATGAGTAGTGCTCCAAGCAAGAGACCACATTCCCCCAGTAAGCCATCTGGATTTCAGAATGACTCTGTTCCTTCTACTGCATCGGCACCTACCCATAATAAGAGGTAACAACCTCTCAGCCTTAAGGTGCAGGGCTCCACCGCCGATGTGAAGCATCTTCCTGCATCTAAGGAGGTCTTAGGTGCAGCTCAATTCACTTCCACCCCTTCTTCCTATCCTATCTGGTTTCATTCCATATCTGGAGAGAATGGTGCAGCTTTGGGGAAGGTGACCCCCTTCCTTATTGCCAAAGCCATCAAGGGTGTTGCTGGTGACATGACTTCAGTCAAGAAGCTTCACAATGGCATCTTGTTGGTGGAGGCATCTGCCCCTCACCAGATTGATGCATTGCTAAAACTGTGGAAACTTGGTGACTTCCCCATTCTGACCAAACCCCGTTGCACCCTAAACACCAATAGAGGTGTGGTGCGATGCCCCGACCTACTTGGGGAGTCAGAAGAGAACATAGTGGAGGAGCTCAGGGACAGAGGTGTGGCTGTCCACTTCACCTCGGTTCAATGGAATGGAGAATACTACCCATCTGACACCTTGGTACTGACCTTTGGTAGGCCAAAGTTGCCAGAATACATCAGGGCTGGTTACCTCTGCTTGCTGGTATGTCCCTTTCATACCAAGCCCCCTTCCCTGCTTCAAGTACTAATGGTATGGTCATGGCCAGAAGTCCTGTTCTGCCATGGCCATGTGTGGTACTTGTGGGCAGGGAGACCATTCCCCTGATTCATGTAGGACTGCTCCTTATTGCACCAGCTGTAAAGGAAACCACCCCGCCTCTTCTCAGGAGTGCCCCACCTGGTTGCAGGAACGTGCAGTTCAGGAGTTGCATGTAAAGAAGGGCCTCCCTTGCCAGGGAGGCCAAGTCATGGCTTGTCCTATGCAGGTGCTGCAAAGGTGACTGCTGGGTCATCTGTCTGCACCCAGACAGACATACTACCACAACTCCCCCCACTCATCCGTTTGTTGCCCACTCAGGCCCGCAGGGTCCATGGGATGCCAGTCTGTGCTAGCATTGGCTGCCAGACGGATCTCGACCCCATGGCAGAGGCTTCCTCTGACTCCATCACTGCCTCTGGCCCATGTTTGGGTGCACCAAAAGTGACTATACCAGCCTCTTTGGAGGCCACTGATGCCTCTCATCAAACAGAGGCATCTGCTTTCAAACCCCCCCCCCTCCCTGGCTCCACCTAGCCAGCCCCTGCCACAGATGTGGTGGTGGGTGAGGCAGGAAGGAAGAAACTGGGGACACCCCCGTTCCTACAGTGGCGTGAGTGTCCTTCATTCATCCGCCCAGGCTCTCTGGCCAACAGCTGAAGGTACTGTGCGGCAGCATGCCCCAACTGGGTCATGATGGGGATTCCTCCTTTGAGATGAAGGAGGAAGACCAAAGTGTAGGCACCCCTCCCTTTTCTGCTGTGGGATGGAGGAAAGGGAGGAATAGAAATAAACCTCCAAAGCCCACCTGATGGTGAGTCTCCTTCAATGGAACTGCTGAGGTTTTCCTCACAAGAGGGACGAGATCACAATGTTGATTTCATGGCACAACCCAATCTGCATCTCCCTCCAAGAGATCCTCTACCGTAGTGATACACCACTTTCGTTACGGGGCTACACATTGTATGCAGACACCTGGCAGCAGGGAAGCCACCCTGTGGGAGGGGTGGCTACAATCATCCAGAATGGATGCATGCACGTCCCAGTGGCTATACAGACGGCTCTCCAAGCAGTGGCAGTCTCCCTGCAACTGGACATGCCCACCACTCTAGTTTCCCTCTACATGCCTCATGAAATTGATATCTGCTGGGCAGACCTCGACTCCCGCACCACCCAGCTTCCCAGACCCTTTCTGATTATGGGCGATTTTAATGCCCGTAATCCCCAATGGGGCTCGGACAGCCGCAATCCCCAAGGGCTCCTTTGTGGAGCAATGGGTGTCACACAATGGCCTCATTGTTCTAAACACAGGTGCCCCCACACATGTGATGACTGCCACTGGTGGTCTTTCCTGTATAGACCTCTCCATCTGCTCCCCTGGTTTGGCGCCAGGGCTGCAATGGGAGGTTCTGTCTGACCCTTGTGGAAGTCA
>JAAFCE010006156.1:1376990-1388234 GCA_013389805.1 Trigoniulus corallinus | reverse complement strand
GCGCCAGGGCTGCAATGGGAGGTTCTGTCTGACCCTTGTGGAAGTCACCACTTCCCCATCAGGATTAGCAGTGGGAGTGGGGCTCTGCCCCAACAACCACAATGGTGGTGTCTGCATCAGGCGAACTGGGACGAGTTTGCCTGCCAAATCCACTTTCACCCACCGTGTGATTTTGATGGGGTCAACGATCTAGTGAACCACTTCACAGAGGTGGTGGTCAGGGCGGCAATGGCATCTGTCCTCCAGAGCTCATGTAACTCACCATGAGCATGTTTGCCATGGTGGACTGATGACTGTCAGAGTGCAATTAGAGCCCACAGGGGCTCCCTTCGCATCATCTGGTCACGTCCAACTGATGCCAATCATGTTAGCTATCTCCGAGCCTGGGCATATGCACGATGGGTAATCAACGAGGCCAAATGCTCCTCGAGGAGTGAATACGTCTCCTCCTCGCTTACCCACCACACGCCATCCAAGAATGTCTGGGATTAGCTGCGAAAAATTCAGGGTCCGCGTCATCTGTCTGCGTCGGGCAGACTAGGAGGAGTTTGCCCATCGTATCTACTTTCACCCACTGTGTGATTTTGATGGGGTCAACGACCTAGTGAGTCACTTCACAGAGGTGGTGGTCAGGGTGGCATTGGCATCCATCGCTCAGGGCTCGTGTAACCCACAATGATCACGGGTGCCATGGTGGACGGAGGATTGTCGGAGTGTGATTCACGCTCACCAACGAGCCATTACCAGCTTCCAATCTCGTCCTACCGAGGCCAACCGTATCGACTATCTCCGAGCCCAGGCATATGCACGGCAGGTGATCAAGAAGGCCAAACGCTCCTCATGGAGTCAATACGTCTCCTCACTTACTTGTCACACGCCCTCCAAGAAAGTCTGGGAAAAGGTGAGGAAGATTCAAGGGAGGTATTTACCATCATGTGGCTCCGGTCTTCCTTGTACAAGGGAGACATTGCCTTCTGCCATGTGAGGTGGCTGAAGAACTGGCAAGGACGTTTGTAGCCGTCTCCAGTTCCCAGCACTACATGGCAACATTTCAAAACAAGAAGCAGGCTGCGGAACCCCATCCACTGAACTTCACTTGTGGTGTTGCCGAGGGGTATAACAATCCATTTACCCCTTGGGAGCTGCAGGCAGCTCTAGCAAGAGCCAGGGACACTGCCCCTGGTCCAGATAGCATCCACTATCAAATGCTATGACACCTACCAGGAAAAGGCGTTAGATACCTCCTTGAGGTATTCAATTATATTTGGCAAAAGCATGAAGTCCCTGCAGGCTGGCGGGAGGCTACTATAATCCCACTCCAAAAACCCGGGAAGGATAGTAGCCTTCCAACGAATTATATACCCATTTCATTGATATGCTGTCTTTGCAAAACCATGGAACGAATGGTTAATTGGCGCCTGGTGTGGTATCTGGAGCGGCACCACCTTCTTGCCGATGCCCAGTGTGGCTTCCGTGCTGGCAGGTCTTTGGTGGATCATCTGATTTCACTGGAGACTGCCGTACGTGAGGCCTTTCTCCACAGACAGCACTTCGTGGCTGTCTCCTTTGATGTGGAGAAGGCATATGATACCACATGGCGCCATGGTATACTGGAGATCTTGCACCAGTGGGGGCTCAGGGGTAATCTGCCCCTCTTCCTCCATAGCTTTTTGTCCGAACGGACCTTCAGAGTGTGTGTGGGTAACACCTCCTCCTCGGCCTTCCTGCAGGAGAATGGTGTCCCACAGGGGAGCGTCTCGAGTGTGGCGCTCTTTGCTGTAGCAGTGAACGGCCTACCATCCTCTGTTCAACCCCCGGTAAAGTCGTCCCTATTTGTGGACGACTTCTCTATGAGGTTCCAGGCTGCCACGATGCACAGCATTGAGCGTCAGCTGCAACTGGCAATAAACAGTGCCAACGAGTTTGCCACCTCTCGTGGCTATAAGTTCTCCCCTGACAAAAATACTGTCATGCACTTCTGTCGTAAGCGAGGGCTTCACCCTGAACCTCAGGTTAGCCTGGATGGCCGCCTCCTCCCTGTTGTAGAGGCAGCGTGATTTCTCGGGCTCCATTTTGACAGCCATCTGACATGGGTCCCACACTTGAGGGAGCTGAAGGCTAAGTGCCTTCGCTCCCTAAATATTCTGCGGTGCCTGCAGGGAACTGTTTTTGGAACACATCAAACGGTGATGCTTCGACTCTACAGATCACTCGTTCGATCACGTTTCGATTATGGCTGCGACATGTATGTCCTGGCCGCTCCATCTACTCTCCAGATGCTGGACAGTGTTCATCATGCTGGCATCTGGTTGTCCATTGGGGCGTTCTGCATAAGTGCAGTACTCAGCCTTTATGCTGAGACTGGTGAACCACCACTGGTTGTGTGGCAGCAGTACTTGGCAGCGGCATACATGTTGCGGCTGAAAGGGCAGCCACAGCACCCTACACTCCCACACACCCAGCCATCTTTGGTAATACTATGAGGTGGCCATTCGACCGTTGTCCGGGGGTTCCCCCTCCATTCGGTGTGCGGTAGATGGACGGTCTTACAGGCCTGGGTGTGACTCTGCCTAGGGTGCAGCCTGAACTGCCGGCCTCTGTGCCACCCTGGACAGTGCCAGAGCCAAATTTAGATTTAATGCTTGCAGCCTTACCCAAAACCAGTACCGATAGGTCAGTGTACCAACAAGAGTTTGGACGCCTCTCTTGAACCTATCGAGGCCATGTTTTACTTTACATGGATGGGTCAAAGGATGGCTCCTCGGTGGGTTGGTCAGTCTTTACAACTGGTCATCTCATAGGGGGCTGCCTTCCAGGTGTTGCCAGTGTCTTAACTGCAGAACTCACAGCTGTGCACAGGGCACTGGAACTCATCCAAATATTGAGCGACAGACAGTTTGTTGTATCGACTGACTCCCTATCTTCCCTTCAGCTGTTGCACACCCTATATGGCAGACATGCCATCGTCCAGGGTGTGCATAGATTGCTGCTTGTGATTCATAAGCAGGGCAAGACAGTGTTGTCTATGTGGGTCCCGGGGAATATTGGCACCATGGGCAATGAGAGGGCGCATGCCCATGCCTGTCAGGTGGCCCACTTGCCAGATATACTGAACATTGCTGTCCCCTCCTTGTTCTTAACACAGGTGCCCCCACGCATATGATGACTGCCACTGGTGGTCTCTCGTGCATAGACCTATCCATCTGCTCTCCTGGGTTGGCACCAGGTTTGCAGTGGGACGTCTTGTCAGACCCTTGTGAAAGTGATAACTTCCCCATCAAGATTGGCAGTGGAGATCTGGCATTACCCCAACACCCACCATGGTGGTGTCTGCTTCGGGCAGACTGGGAGGAGTTTGCCTGCCATATCTACTTTCGCCCACTGTGTGACTTTGATGGGGTCAATGACCTAGTGAGTTAGCTCACAGAGGTGGTGTTCGGGGCGGAATTGGCATCCATACCCCAGAGCTCATGTAACCCACCACGAGCATGGGTGCCATGGTGGACGGAGGATTGTTGGAGTGTGATTCAAGTTCACTGATGAGCCCTTCGCAGCTTCCAATCTCGTACTACTGACGCCAACAATATCAACTATCTCCATGATGTTCCTGCAGGCTGGCGAGAGGCTGCTATAATCCCACTCCAAAAACCTGGGAAGGATAGTAGCCTTCCAACAAATTATATAACCCATTTCATTGACAACCGGTGTTTGCAAAACCATGGAACGAATGGTTAATTGGCCCCAGGTTTGGTATCTGGAACGGCACCACCTTCTTGCCAATGCCCAATGTGGCTTCCGTGCTGGCAGGTCTCCAGTGGATCATCTGATCTCACTGCAGACTGCAGTACGTAAGGCCTTTCTCCACAGACAGCACCTGGTGGCTTTATTCTTTGATGTGGAGAAGGCATATGATACCACATGGCGCCATAGTATACTGGAGCCCTTGCACCAGTGGGGGCCTAGGGGTAATCTGCCCCTTTTCCTCCATGGCTTTTTGTCTGATCAGACTTTGAGAGTGCATGTGGGTAACACCTACTCCTCGGCCTTTCTGCAGGAGAATGGTGTCCCACAGCTCTGAACATGGCACTGGAACTTATCCTATTATTGAATGACAGACACTTTGTTATTGTGACTGACTCCCTATCCTCCCTTCAGCTGTTGCACACCCCTTATGGCAGACATGCCATCGTCCAGGGTGTGCACAGATTGCTGCTCATGATTTGTAAGCAGGGCAAGACAGTGTTGTTTATGTGGGTCCCAGGGCGTGTTGTCATTGTGGGGAATGAGAGGGCGGATGCTCATGCCCATCAGGTGGCCCACTTGCCAGATATACCAGACACTGTTGTCCCCTCCTCCGATGCTCTCCCTATGGTGTGGCGGGCCGTCCATGAACAATGAGAGTCCCAGTGGTTTGCGTAGACCACCAACAAACTCTGCACACTGAAGGACACTCCAGTGCACTGGGTGTCCTTATGCTGCCAGTAATGGAGAGAGGAGGTTGTGCTTGCTGGGCTGTGAATCGGTCACACGTTTCTCACCCACTCCTACATTCTACGGTGTGAGGAACTACCATGGTGTTAGTTCTGTTTGGTGCCTCTCGCAGTGGCACACATCTTTAGTCACTGTGAGGGATACCATGAAATGAGATACCATCTGGGAGTCAGTCATGAGCTCTCCACCTCACTTGGGGATAACCCTCAGGGGTGGAGAGCTTGCTTATATTTGTGAAAGAGGCAAGCCTCTTTCACCAAATGTGATGTATTTATTGCATTCTTGTATTGTCATGGCTTTTGCCTTTTTATGTCTGTGTTGGTTTTGGCTTTTGCCTTTTTATGTCTGTGTTGGTTTTGCCTTTTGCCTTTTTATGTCTGTGTTGGTTTTGGCTTTTGCCTTTTTTATGTCTGTGTTGGTTTTGGCTTTTGCCTTTTTATCTGTGTATTGGTTTTGGCTTTTGCCACATTTATTATTGTGTCCTTATTGGCTTTTGCCACTTTTATTGTTCTGTCTTTTTTTTGGCTTTTGCCACTTTTATTGTTATGTCTGCTTTGGCTTTTGCCTTTAATTATTTTCTGAATATTTATTAGGCTATTGCCTTTTTATTCCAATTATCTTTAGGGGGTTTTGCTATTATGTACTGTCATCATGGTGGAATGGTCATTTACACCCCCACCATGATGACTGTCTTTCTGGGCCCTAATGACCTTTGTAGTCGATGGGCCCTAAAACCCAAACCAGCAATTAGTGTTCAGGCTAAATCACGCATTGATCTTAAGTCTTTGTCGCTCAGTGACTTGAAATTGTATGCAGCGAATCAAACGGGGATTAACACCTTTGGATTTTGTCATACAACATTAGATCTAGGTTTAAGGCAGTCTTTTCCCTGGTCGTTCATTGTTGCAGACATTCCACATGCCATTCTTGGAGCCGATTTTTTGGCAAACTTTAATCTGAACATTGCTGTTGGTCAGCACCAGCTCAATGATCAAATCACAGATCCTACTGTTTCTGGTGTGCCGGTACATTGTCGGGACACATCAGAAATTATCAAGCATTGGTCCGGATACAAATTTGCAGTATGGGGCTCTACTTTGGGAATTTTCAGACATAACCATCCCATGATTAGCATCTACTACAGCCTCCCATTCAGTAGTACATCATATTGTTACTGCTGATGGGCCACCCATCCATTCAAAGGCTAGACGTCTGGATCTGGTAAAACGTAAGGTAGCCAAAGAAGAATGTAAACACCTTCATGAACTTGGCTTGCTTAGACCCTCTACAAGTCTGTGGTCCAGCCCACTACACCTTGTTAGTAAAGGTGACAAATGGCATGTAGTAGGTGATTTTCGTACACTAAATGCACCCACGTGGCCATGGTTCCTGATAGATACCCCATTCCACAATTGCATGGAATGTGGGTATTTTCCAAAATCGAACTGGCCAAGGCTTAACACCAAATACCCGTGGCATTAGAGGATATCTCCAAGACGGCAGTTACAACACCTTTTGGACTCTTTGAATATACAAGGATGCTGTTTGAACTGTGTAATGCTGTTCAAACCTTTCATTGCATTAGAGATGCTGTTTTGGCCGATCTTCCATTCGTTTTCACGTACATCGACGATACTCTGATTGGCAGTCCAGATGATTTTGAACACCAACACCATGTATGGATGGTGTTCGAACTTTTCCATCAATTTGGACTGGTAATCAATGTTTCCAAGTGTATCTTTGGTGTTTCATCTCTAGAGTTTCTCGTCTTTTTTTGCTGGTTATTGCTTGTTTGGCTGGGTCCGTCTTGGAAAGAAGTCAGCAAAATCATCATCATCATCATCATACCCTTCTCCCACCTGTGGCAGTGTCGGGACTGCAGGTTCTGGCCCTCCAATCCCATCTATCTCCTCCTCTCTGGGTGAGGGGTACAAGCTTATTTCTACTGCCAGTGAAGGGGGTGAAATGGTGTGGGCATAGTATTGGATAGTGAACTTAAACAAAGGGTCACCCAGGTAAAACGAGTCAATAGCAGGCTCATGTTAGTTACAGTGATTTGGAGAGGGGTAGTGTTTCACCTCATCAGTGCATATGCCCCAGGCAGGTATGGATGAACCCACAAAGGATGGCTTCTGGACAGAGTTGAAGGACTTGGTGCACTCACTGGAGGCGCCAGTAGGGCAATACCAGAGGAATGAGTGATTAGTTATTGGGGGGACTTTAATGGACACATAGGCAAGGACAACCAGGGCTATGGGGAGGTCCATGGGGGATGGGGGTATAGAACAGTAAGCACTGATGGGCAGCAAATCCTTGACACAGCAAATGCACTTGACCTCGCATTGGCAAATACATGGTTCAGGAAGAGGGACAAGCACCTTATCACATACCAGTCACCACAAGGGATATCACAAATAGATTTCTTTATGGTCAGAGGGCAGCATAGATCAGAGGTTTGTGATTGCTGAGCACTCCCCAGTAAAAATTTCCAAAAGGAATGAGGCCATCAGCTACTAATGTTAGAACTATTTGTGAAAACAGCAGGCAAGGCATATTCTTGGAAAGGAGAGCAGGTTATCAGGTGGTGGAAACCCACGAAAACAGAGGAATTTGCACAAGAAATGCACAAGCAAGTAGACTGGGATTGGGAAGGGACAACAGATGCCATGTGGGACAAGGTTGCCCAAAAAATTAGAGCCAGTGGGAAAACCATCTTGGGGCACGGTAGAGTGGGAGGCACAGTTCTGGGTAACAGGCAAATATGGTGGTGGATTGATGAGGTAGAAGCAACCATCAAAAAAGAACAAAAGGCAGGCCAAGACCACTGCTAGGAGGAAGATTGCCCTGGCCAAGCACCAGAAGTATGAGGCACTCTACAAGCAGTAACGGACTAAGGAAGGGGAGAGAGAAGTTCCCAGTGAAAGTCGGGGTACACCAAGGTTCAGCCTTTAGTCCATACCTTTTCATCCTGGTTATTGACAAACTGCTGATGGGTGTAGGAGAATGGGCCCCACAGTGCCTGGTATTTGCCAATGATATAGGGAAAATTAGTGACTGCAGAGAGCAGATAGAGAAGGGACTAAAAGATATAAGAGGAGCAATGGAAAAGGGAGGGCTAAAGATTATCATGAATAAGACTGAGTATTTAGCTTTCAATTGGGAGATCCAAGAAAATGATGGGGACATACGTTCAAGGGCCAAAGTGGTGAAAAAAGTGCAGGAGGCAAAGTACCTAGGATCAACATTTCAAAGCAATGGAGAGATAGACTCGGATGTGACCCATAGAATCAATGGGGGGTGGTTGAAATGGAAACAGGCAAGTGGAATCCTGTGTGATAGGAGGGTCCCATCAAGTTGAAAGGGAAATTCTACAGGACAGTGGTTAGGCCATCTATGCTATATGGTTTAGAGTGCAGGGCAGTGAAGAAAAGCCATGTATCTAGAATGTAAGTAGCCGAGTTGCGAATGTTGTGGTACATGAGTGGGGTGTCGAGAGCAGATAGAATTAGAGGTGGCCCTTAAGAGGCAGCCTGCAGTGAGAGGGGAGAGGATATTTAAGGGAAGGGGGAGGGAGAGTTAGATACAGAAATTCCAAGACAATTGTAATTATAGTTCAAAGGTGTCAACACAGTGATTACATACAAAATTTAAGGAAACAGCTGAGAATCCGAACAAAGCGGCAAACAACTTTAAAATCAAAAATCTCAATTGTAGTCCGATTATTCCACTCCAGCTCCGTTGGATCCGGGTTGATAGATGAGAAAATAAACGAGATGAGATCTCATGTGGCGCTGCAAGGAGGTATAAGTTACATTTCAGGAGTCAAAGCAGTTGCCCTTTGGAGAAGCTTGGCCTTGAGCATCCTTGCCCATCAAGTTTAGATGGCATCAATTAAGTTTCCAATGCCTTAAATAATTTGTTTAAAGACAGTTAGTTATCCAGAGAGACAGGCTCAACACTGTTCCTCGTAACTCCAGTTTTCTTGGGCACAACCACATCCAAGTGACGTCTTAAGAAATCGTTGATTGCAGAATCTCAGTAACTCATGTCATCTCGCCAATCCTGACTCCACCAAAGTGTGTAGAGGGCACAGACTGATATACTTACCATAAACGTTCAGTATACTTACCAGTACCATTCACTTACCTGAAACCAATATTTACCAAGCCCCAAGTGTTTTAGATGGCAAGGATGTTTTTTAAAAATCCCAGACTATCATCAGAAATTACAGGGATTGATGAACAGTTAATTAATCGTTACACTGTAATTCTGAAGGCTCTTTCAAGTGGATATCAGATTGACCTAGAGGAATTTGATATTTATACAAAATTCACAGCAGAACTCTTTGTGGAAAAGTATCCATGGTTCTATATGCCAACAACTATTCACAAAATCTTATTGCATGGCTCTGAGGTAATTAAGCACTTCCTTTTGCCAATAGGACAAATGAGTGAGGAAGCCCAAGAAGCTCGTAATAAAGATCTCAAATATGTGAGAGAACATCACACCAGAAAAATGTCAAGTATTTTGACAAATGAAGACTTATTCAGACATTTGCTGCTATCCTCAGACCCCATTATTTCAACAATGTCTAAAAGATAAGCCACATAATAAACAAAGCTCACTTCCACCTGAAGTATTAAAATTATTGGTTCAACCCAAGGTCCCACAAGGTGATATTGATAATGCCAATGATACCAGCTGATATTCATTGCAGCTTGAAAGCCTATTGAGATTATGGCATTGTACAAGATTTGCATCTGTACTTATCTGCTAGAGTATCATAAATATGAAGCTATAGCATTGATATTTTACAAATAAACCTTAAATAGTAATTTATTCATGCTAAAAAGTGATTCTGAACCACTGTGCAGCGCCTCAATGGGGCACAGCTGATGAGGCATTTTTACATTGCCATTCAAATTTCTATACTGCAAGTCTGAGAGTTTCAATCAAATCTGTAGTTGGCTAAACCACTGATGATAGGACATTGTGTAAGGGGCAGATGACCTATTGTAATTGCTAGCTAGATTTATAGTAAGGGATTTGGCATATTTGGGGTGCACTGTTTTTGAAGTCCTCCCCCTGATCTGCTTCTGGATCTGCCACTGCCCCATTTCATAAGGAATGGCTAACAACCCTATCATCCTTCAGCCACCTATTTCAAGGGCCAAACCATTCTGTCCAAAGGACAATTAGACAATAGTTCACCATAAATAATAGCATGCTATTTCTTTGATTGTATTTACATAGACCAATTCTTAATCTAGCATTAATAGGTTCATGCAAATAATATTTGCTAGGTGACAGATATACTAAATTTCTGAAAATTGAATTTTTGATTAAACTCTGTGTGATAGAATATTTTAATTGTTTTTCCAGTAATCAGCATCCATAAAACTGTAAAAAACAATAAATTTTTTACGACAATTCTTTTCATTTTTTTCATCAATTTTTTCATCACATTTATTGGTTTTATTGATTTCCAGTTTTTCTTGATTATTGGATTTTGCTCAACTTCGTTTTTATAAGTATGGTCTTATTAAACTAGATTGGTTTGGTTTTTCTCAATTTCATTGGATGATTTAGTTTTCATCAGTTGGCCTTGTGGATTGCTTTTGTTTGAGTATAAAAAAAGAATTTTTTGAGCTCAAAAGGTAAAGAAGGAATTGTAAACAAAAACAAAAAAATTTAATATCCTATCATGGTAATGAAAACAATGGCTACCTCAGAAAGGGCAGATTTTTCAACTCACCCCCAGGGTGTGACCTATGGAGCCTAAGTACGATTCATTATGTGCTTTGGCAAGCTGGACAGACAGCATGGCGATTGCCATCATTCAATCTAAATTAAGGGTATGGCGTCCTCAGGTATGGCAAGAGTCTCCAGATTTTAGGAATTCAGCAAATTATGATAAATTAAAATAAAACATTCTGCAGTGTTTGAAGAAAACATTCCACCAAGAAAACACCAGGCAGTGATTGAGGTAACTCAGTATGGGAGCAAAGTCAAAAAGGAACACTGGAGATCTTCAGGAATCGACACCAGCCCCACAGAAAAGGCTATAATGGAAGTGTCAACTGCCACCTGCAACTTCCCCCATATCCCCCTCAACCCCATTCAGATTGTCAACTACCCCCTGTGACTTCCCCCAATATACCCCTCAAACAACCCAGAAAATGTAATAAATAAATTAATTACCTACCCCCACACTCCATAACTTACTTCAATTTAAAAGTCACCATAAATCTCAAGCAATTCTGAACACTTGAAAACCCCACCAAAATTATGAGGATTATCAAATTAACTGAACCAGAAGGTCAAGCCCATAATAACCCCTATAAAGTGAGAATTATAGCCCCAGACGACTCCTAGTCTATAGAAGTCAAATAAAAATTATGGTTTTATCATATTTCCATACAAGATAAATGGCCACCCTGATTAAAGTCAATTTGAGGAGGGTTAAAAACCTTTTATAAAAAACATCTGCCCCATTTTATGCATCAGCCATATTTTATACAAAGCCCTATTATTATTTTTTTTGAATTGTATATTATTATTCTATCATCCAAGATAAATGGCCACCCTGATAAAAATCAATTAAGGAGGGTCAAAAACCTTTAATAGAATGCAGCTGCAAACCACCCCAAATTAAAAAAACCCCTCCCTGAAACCAATGGAAGAGGGATAAAGGGACTATAAAAACGAGAGCCAGAGGATTCATATTCATTCCTTTGAGAGAGAGAAAGAGGA